>WMED01004660.1:0-20436 GCA_019650415.1 Pipa parva
TGGGTGGGCGCCGCGGGAGGGGGCGGGGCATCGCGGGTGGGTGGGCGCCAGGGGAGGGGGTTGTCGTGGGATGGGGGCACCGGAAGCGGGGGAGGGGTCGGGGTTTCGCGAGGGAGTGGGCGGGGCGCCGGTCGAGGGGGCGGGGCAGCGCCGGATGGGGGGGCGCCATTGGAGGAGGGCGCCAATAGAGCCAGAGCCGGCTCTGCCTTTAACTGATTTTAATTGAGGGTAATATAGCAGAAACAAGAAAAGGGAAAGAAATGGGGGAGGTAATTTAACAAGTGATCAATCTCACAGCATTTGAAGAAAAATATTACTAGGAACAGTCAATTCAACTGCAGCAGGTATTGACATTAAATAGATACATATTCTTTAAAAGGCTTGTGGCAGTACCCTTTTCTTTTATGGTTTGTCTGTTTTATGGTTATCAGGCCAACAAACAGAAAGCTGTATTGTCTTTGGGGATCTAATGCTCTGAAAAATGTGTTGGTAACCCCTCTGTTATACTTGTTAGTGTTCACATCTAAACTATCATAGCACACTTTTATGATGCTGAGAGTTGATGTGTTAATTTCATTGAGGGTTTTACTTTACAGTAGATTGATGTACCTAGTCAGGAGTACAGCAGTACTTTGACATCTGTCAATCATTATGTGATTTGTGGACTGTTTTTGTGCATGTGGTAACAGTGAAAACCTATCTCCAAACAGCCTACCCCTGAGCCCCCATCCACTTAACTTCACTACCACCAACACCTGCCTGCAGTTTTGTCAGCAAGCATTTAACCACTAGAATACAGGCATGTGGACGTTTTCTCATGAAATAACACCTGCTGACAAAACTGCAAGCGGTTGTTGCCAGTGGGATACGCAAATAATTGAAGGCTGAGGGCAAACTCTTCTGTGGATTTTTTTATCTGCATACGTCATATAGAAGCACTTGATTTAAGAACTCCCAGTGTAGTTTAATAGGTCCTATTCCTTCAGCATCTCACAGTGCTCTAAATGTGCACTAACAAACATAATGAGAAAGGTATAAGCCGGCACTTTATACACTAACATAGTTATCTTGGTAAAAAAAACAAAACACAGATTCTTCATGGCAATTGCTGGAACTATTAGAAGGCCAGAAACCCACTTGAAAAAGTCTTTAATTTTTCCTCAGAAGAGAAAAGAAATTCTCTCAGATTTTATAATGGCAGTCTTGTCAGTCCAGGGTATAACACACTACAAAGCACCTTTAACCTCTATTCCCTGATTTGTCAGATATGCAGCTAACCTTGCTGTTGATTTGCAGCTGCAGCCAATAGAAAATAAAAAGTTTTGTAACTGTCATTTGTTTTTAATTATGCCCAGCGGAAGCTCCTGCTTTATCATGGGTTTCTTACTAATATTTGCACTCAGTAGCACTGCACAAAGAAACTGCATTTTTTCCCCTGAAAAATGAAAACATATTGGCTTGGCTTTAGTCTATGAATTACTATTACTGTTCTGAATCACTGTTCAGAGAGCCTTTTTAAAACTGAGAACTTATTATTTCTATGTTTTGCAGTACAGGACTATATTCTTTTCTTTATATCTTTGACTTAGGCTCGTTTGTTTAACGAGACTCCAATAAACCCTCGAAAATGTGCTCACATCTTGACCAAGATACTGTATCTAATAAACCAGGTAAATATATTAATAGTTGCATGTAAAAGTCATTGTGGTCTTCTCTTGTTTGCAGTGATTTCTGGTCTCTTCCTGTGCACAAACCAAATAAGCAATTTAATATGTGAATATAGGCCTCAGTAGAACCAAAACAGTGCATGTACAGATATTTATTTCAAACTGTTGAATCCATTGAGAGCGCACTGTTTTGCTTTAAAGATTTTTTAAAATTCTGGTAAGTGCAAAATCAGCTGTAACATAGGCAAACTGCACTAAAGCCTTGCTTGAATACCCACCTTTTGTCTGAATATGTTACATGAAATACTAGGATCAGACAAAACACAAACCTGTCAAGTTGCTACCAACTTCCCCCATCACTTCTGTTAAATCATTTAGCATTAATTACTTATATATTGTAATAATTTTCATTTGCTCCTAGAGACTCTCACTACCTTTATGTTTATTTGTGTTTTGTCACTACCAGGGAGAACATATGGGTGCCACAGAAGCAACAGAAGCTTTCTTTGCCATGACCAAACTGTTCCAGTCAAATGATGTAGGTACCATTACTGATCTAAAATGCCATCAAATATAAATTCAGTGTAACATTTAGAAGCAAAAAAAAAAAGATTAGCAAGATGATTAAGATCAAGTATTATATGCATCTGTATACTATATATGTTCCTGTATATTTAATATTGTTGCCATTTAACAACATCTTGCTTTTTACCTTTAGCCCACACTCCGCAGAATGTGCTACCTCACTATAAAGGAGATGGCAAGTATTTCTGAGGATGTGATTATAGTCACTAGCAGGTAAGAAAAGATTATTCATAGCATTTATGAATTCGCCAGATAAAGACAGTTACAATAGGCTGCTACTGTCACAGTCACTCCTTTATGATGAGAAAATTGTCGCAGAAGCGACTTTATAATGGGAAAATTATTGCAATCTTAACTTTAAAAAATGTCGCGACTTTACAATGGGGAAATTGTTGAGAATTTGCTAATGGAATGCGCTGTTTGAGAATTCGACAGTCGAATTCGCACCTTAGTGAATAACCCCCTAAAATCTCAGGTTGAAGGATATAAGAAAGAATACTTAGAAGCCAAATACACACTGACTTTTAAAACAAAATCTGTGCAAAATTCTAACTCAGCACCATAAAATAAGCTTGTTCAAAAAAGTACCAAAATATTCTTACTTTTAAATGGTGCATGGTTTTTCTTGACAGTGACAGCTGTTTGATTCAGTATGAAATTGTAATCAGGAAAAAAAATGCCCCGGCACCTCCAGCTGGATAAAATGCTTCTTTTATTTCTTCAATTAAAAAGCTCCAATAAGCATATTGGTATAAAATGTAACACTAACGCATTTAGGGGGTAATTCAGCATAGTGCGAACTTACCACTCGAGTCGCCTCACGAGACTGGAATACCTGATTTCCGTGTGTAGGACATCAGCGAGTGCATAACAGTCTCTGCGAGCTGATGTGAAGGATCGGGAGGTAAGTTCACACTATGCTGAATTACCCCCTTAGTCATAGACTAAATAGGACTAAGCGTGTTAGTGTTACATGTTTTACCAATATGCTATTGGAGCTTTTTAATTGATGAAATAAAAGAAGCGTTTTATCCAGCTGGAGGTGCTGGAGCATTTTTTTTCCTGATTACAATTTTGATATTGGAGTCTATATTGTTTGTCCAGAGCACACTTCAGGTATGTATGTATGTATGTATAATTTTATTTATAAAGCGCCACAAATTTACACAGCTCTGTACAATTCAGCGATACAAGTACAATACAGACAAGGAAAAAGTGCATTAAACAATACAAGTAAAATATCACAAGGATACATCAAATTAAGTGCTAGGTTGTGATTGACACAAGAGGTTGGAGGTCCCTGCCCCAAGGAGCTTACAATCTAAGTGGGAAGTATAACACTGTCTAAATCTAGGTGTGAGTATAACACTACACTAAAGTGTAACTTAAACATAATCTGTATGTTTAAGTTAGTATGAAATTGTAGGCTAAAATATGTAGAATTAACATGTGTAATACTCATGAAATATAGCAGATCACTATCTTAACGTTGTTTCCATTCAATATGTGCCATAAACAGTATTACCCTATGCCACAGAAAGTTCTTACCTTAAATTTATAAAGACACGACATTATGCACCAGCAGTCACATAGTCCTATCAGTTAAAGTGTATAATATATTTGGAATGTAGACTGTTTTCTTGTGATGCATTTGTTGGTGTTGTTCAGAGTGTGTATTTAAATCATACTCAAGCTGCTTTGTTAGGCAGTAAGGAATTTATTCTCATCTACCTATTCTAATATATATGATGTAGCATTATTTTCTTTTTGTTTTCTTCAGTTTAACTAAAGACATGACCGGGAAGGATGATAGTTACAGAGGTCCGGCTGTAAGAGCACTGTGTAAAATTACAGATGTAGGTTGTAATTCTTGTTAATTTACTTCACGTTAATTTAAATCTGGCATTGCTGAATGCACATTAATGTATTGTTTATCATGTTCTTCTCTGTTTAGAGCACTATGCTGCAGGCAATAGAACGTTATATGAAACAAGCTATAGTGGACAAAGTTCCCAGTGTTTCCAGTTCTGCACTTGTCTCCTCTTTGGTAAATCTATACATTTCTTATAAATTCATTCCAGAATAAAGCTGCCTGTTAAATTAATGCTGTATTGTGTATGTATAATATATAATTTTATTTATAAAGCACCACAAATTTACACAGCACTGTACAATTCATCAATACAAATAAAGACAGACATGGGAAAAATGCATTACACATTACAAGTGAGTAACTTACAAGCCTTAAATCACTTTAAGTGCCAGGTTGTGATTGACCCAAGAGGATAGAGGTCCCTGCCCTGTAGAGCTTACAATCTAAGTTGGAGGAAGACTTACATACACAGAAGGGTAACAAGAACTGTAGCAATATGCTAGGACACTGGTCTATAAATACATAAATTAATATAATTAATAATTAAATAAAGATATATATATAAATGAGTATTGTAATACTTGGTGATACCTTTTCTATTGGACTAACAGTCGTTTTAAATAGATGAGCTTTCAAGAGGTCCGTACTCCCTTTAGCAAGTATTGCTTGTGACTTATTAAAGTGTGGACAGGTCTCTCGAAAGCTCGTCTATTTAAGATGACTGTTAGTCCAATAAAAAAGGTATCACCAAGTATTGCAATACTCATTTTTTTGCATCTGTGGACTAACATGACCACTCTGTCTTAACACATATCTATATAACAACATATATTGTTAATTAAGGATACAATACAATATTTACAAAATAGGTGCACCTGCTTTTGTCAGTATTAGGGTTGACTAGGAAAAACAAGGTTAGGATTTCTGTACTTCTGGTTTTGGACAAAACCATGTCATATTTTTTTCCCGTTTTGCAGCACCTGCTAAAGACCAGCTTTGATGTAGTTAAACGCTGGGTAAATGAAGCCCAAGAAGCTGCTTCCAGTGATAATATTATGGTGCAGGTATGTACAGACTGGCATTAAACTTTCACATTGAATCTTTACTTTTCTCACTGATGCTTTGTACATTATAGTCCAGTCAAGTCTGAGTATCTGCTGTATTTTTCCAGTACCATGCGTTGGGCTTGCTGTACCATGTTCGTAAAAATGATCGCCTTTCTGTAAACAAAATGCTGAACAAATTCATGCGCCATGGCCTGAAGTCTCCTTTTGCCTATTGCATGATGATTAGAGTGGCTAGTAAGCTGCTGGATGAAGAGGATGGAAGGTAAAGGAAGCATTTTTTGGTCATCAATCCATCCCTGCTATTATTTGTGTTTATTTATTCCCCCTTTTTTTTTTTCCAGCCGAGACAGCCCTTTGTTTGATTTTATTGAAAGCTGCCTAAGAAACAAACATGAAATGGTTGTTTATGAAGCTGCTTCAGCCATTGTGAACCTACCTTCCTGCACTGCCAAAGAACTTGCTCCTGCTGTGTCTGGTAAGATGGGACTTTGAACCCAGTCATAGTTGTCCTGATCATTCTTGATATAAATCTAAAACTGTTCAGCATAAAAACCCTTATCTGTATCCAAAACAAAGAGCTACACTATACTACTATTAAATGTATTATTTTAATATTTTTATGTCTACCTATAAGTTCATTAAAATGTAATTTTCTTGAAATTCTTTTTAGTATTACAGCTGTTTTGCAGTTCCCCAAAAGCTGCCCTTCGATACGCTGCTGTACGCACCCTGAATAAGGTAATGTGTGTGTGTGTGTGTGTGTGTGTGTGTATGTATATATATATATATATATATATATATATATATATATATATATATATATATATATATATATATATATACACATACATTTTTTTTTTTTGTTCTATCTTTAGAACAGCTCCTAGGCTATAAGGCTGTACCCTGTACATCTATTATTGTGTTGTATTATATTCTAGTTCTCTCTTTGATTTATTTATAGGTGGCCATGAAACATCCATCCGCAGTGACTGCTTGCAACCTGGACCTGGAAAACTTAGTGACAGACTCTAACCGTAGCATTGCCACACTAGCAATCACAACCTTGCTAAAGACGGGCAGTGAAAGCAGCATTGATCGACTCATGAAGCAGATTTCATCTTTCATGTCAGAAATCTCTGATGAGTTCAAGGTTAGAAGTACCTTTTCTTGTAATATGATTAGGATTTAAAACTGTACATTCTGTATATGTTGGAGAACAGAAATGATTCCACAGTTAAATATGATTTAATTAAGCCATAGTCACAAGTCTGTTTGTGCTTGCCCATTAGTAGTGTGAAGAAAGGCTGAATTAATATGCATACACTTATTTTTTTTTTAAAACTCCTACATCTTAAAATGCTTCTAAACATAAACATAAAACATTTCAAATCTGGTTAGGAAATACAGTTACGCACACTGCTGTGATTGCCTGACTCCTCTTATCAAAAACCCTAAACATGTCATTCTAATAAGACTATTATTATACTATGGAATTGTGTTAGTTATACCTAACATGATATGGCAGCTGAAGGTGGACACAAATACAGTACTTTCATACGTAATGCCCCAAACAGGCCGTGTATTGGTGGCAATACCTTTTTCTTATCTTGCAGTTACAGTGATTTCCAACATTTCAAAGCAGTAGAAATGTGTACACTGATCACGAAGCGTCGTTCCTGATGGAATAAAATAGGTTTATAGCTTGATTTTATTCCAGTCTTCTCAATAGTCACTGTCCTAAAGGGGACTTTAAGTTCAGAGAACATAAGTCACTTTCTGTTTTTTTCATCAATGAGTACATTTCAGGCCCAATTACCAATCTGCATTTCAGTTAATGAATATAGCTAGACAGATTTCACAACTGAACTCCCTGCATCACTACAAAAATTATTAAAGTAAAAGAGAACTGGTCTAAAACATTAAAACAACAGTAACACCAAAAATGAAGATGCTCCAAATAAATGTATAGTTTCTGTATATTTAATCAGTGCTTCCAGAAATCTAAATTGTGTCTATAACATATGATATTTAACTATTAGGCCAGAGTCAAACTGGCTGTTTTTCAGCTGAGTTGGAAAAATAGTATCCATTGTTTCTTGTGGGATAATCCACACATGTACATTTTTTTGCACCATAGAAAATAATGAGCCTAATTAAAAACGATTCAGCTGAAAAACAGTCAGTGTGACCCCAGTGTTAAGCTTTAAAAATCAGGCTTTCTGTTTCACATACTGAAAATGTACAAACTAAAGCACCATAGAACACAATAGATCTGTGTGAAGTCCACTACATTGCTGTTGTCAGTAAGCAATAAGAAAGCAATAATATTTATTAATTTACCTTCAAAGATAACATTTTCACAATTGCTGCATATAAGTAACATTTAATTTTTGGTGTTATTGGTTCTTTAAATATCTCTAAAACCATTGCAAATACATGCATTGAATTGCTATTTGTAAAAGCATAAATACAGTAGATTTTTTTAAAGATATGACAAATTCCTTACTTTTACTTTTTTTTATTGCTCAGGTGGTAGTAGTTCAAGCCATTAATGCTCTGTGTCACAAGTATCCACGCAAGCATGCTGTTATGATGAATTTTCTATTTACTATGTTGAGAGAAGAGGTATGATCATTTATTTTATATTGTGTTCCTTGCTTCAATGTTTTCATCTATTAAGAATGTACGTGAAATATTACAGTTCATAAGGCCAAAAAAGACATGCATCGATCCCAGTTAGCCTATTATTCTGCAGTGTTCATCCAGAGGAAGACAAAACTCCCTCAAGGCAAAAGCAAATTTCCTCATAGTAGGAAAAAATTCTCTCTGACTCCAAAATTACAATCAGAGCAATTCCCTGGATCAAGAACCTATCTCCAGAAATCTACTACCCATAATTTGTAATATTTTTCCCACTTCTATGTTGTTGTAGAAACCTTTGTTTCTCTAGGTGTAGAGGCTGCCTCTTTTTTTTTTAGACTTGTTATAAATGGATAATTGAAATAGAAATTGTGTTTACTTACTCTTCTGCATGATCACACTGGTTTTCAGTAATATGCAAAATGTGTGATAGCCCTATTAATATACTTCTCCTTGCTTAATTAGGGAGGATTTGAATACAAGAGGGCAATTGTTGACTGTATTATCAGCATCATTGAAGAGAACCCTGAGAGCAAAGAAACTGGCTTGTCCCACTTGTGTGAGTTCATTGAAGACTGTGAGTTCACAGTTCTTGCTACTCGTATCCTGCATCTCTTGGGTCAGGAAGGCCCAAGAACTAACAATCCATCCAAATACATTCGCTTTATCTATAATCGGGTAATACTGGAAAATGAAGAAGTCCGGGCAGGTGAGTAATAAGAAGCACTTCTTCACTTACTCCTAAATTGTTTGAATTGCATATTTGCATAGCAAGTGTGTTTGTAATTTCCAATTTCACCTTTGTTTTACAGGCGCTGTCAGTGCCTTGGCCAAGTTTGGAGCACAAAATGAGGACATGCTACCCAGTATCTTGGTTCTATTAAGGAGGTGTGTAGTGTTGAACTTTAAATGCAAAAAACAAAGATGAAAATTTGTGCTACACTTAGTTGCCTTTTTAGAATTTCACTGCAAAATCATGTCAGGTTTGCTAGAAAATATACAAAAAGTGTAGAAGATATGTACTACATAATGCAAAAGTCATTTAGTCTATTTAATAAACAATAGGTTGTTAGCTTCTGGGAACTGACCAAACCATGAACCACCTAATATGGAATCTACGCCAGCTCTGTGTACATTTTTACATCTGTAATTGATTTCTTTTGTAGAAGTTTTTAAAAACAATTGCTTTTTTGCAAGAAAAATTGTTATCCAAGTAAAAGAATAAAGCATGAAAAGTTTGTCTAAAATTACAGAAATCATGAATAGAAACTTCGTCAACATTGTATTCTTGCATTGCAGGTGTGTAATGGATGACGATAATGAAGTAAGAGATCGTGCTACCTTCTATCTGAATATACTGGAGCAAAGACAAAAGGCCCTTAATTCTACATACATCCTTAATGGTATGAACAGGACATTTATAAGGGCAATATTTATTCAAGTCGGAAAGACCACTCTGGGTATTTCCGACTTTACGATAGAAATCTCGTTTTATTCTCGCGAGATTTCCTTCGAGATAGAGTTTCGCAATCCTGAATTTTCAGTATTTTCCATGGAAAGCTAGCCATGCTAATAATGTAAAGCATGACTACCTTTCCATGGAAGAAAACTCGAGATCGAGAAACTTAATCTTGAACGAAATCTTGGGAGATCAGCAAGAGATATCTCTCAGTAAATTTTGCGATAAATTTCACCCTTATAATCTCTATAGCAGGTGAAATGTACTTTGGTAGAAAATTGGAGTGGAATAGTTACTCTGTCATTTTCAGCTCTTTGGTCTGAGTTCAGTTCCATGTTTACTTGGTTTTTGCTCACAGTGGAAAGACTGTCCTTGTTATATGCTTTTGTGTGCCTGTAGAGAAATTAGGGACAAGGAAAGATTTGAATTGCTGAATGTTTTCCATGAATCATCGTTATGTGCCAGTGCTATAAACAAAGGACTCAGTACCGATTGTACTTTCAAATCTGCATTGGCATATGGATTTTCTCCACATGCCAAAGATTTAAACTATTTTCTAGATACATTACCTGGATTATGAGAAGTGTATAAAAAGGCACATTCTAAATTCATTCAAACCATTTTATTATTAAGACTGATATGTTCCAATCTGTTTGGATCCTTTTTTACCTTAAGGTCTGATATATAGTACTGATAACCCACATACAGGAGTGTCCCACCTGTTTCTCAAATTGAAAGACCAGACCATGAAAACTTTTATCTCTTTAAAAATGCATTTTTGATCAGTACAAGCTGTAGGCCATTGAAGAATTAGAATTTTCACAGAATATATTCATAGCACAAAGTTAAAGGACTCCTGTAACCCTGTATGATGCATCCTCCCCCATTCTGCAGCAGAGCCGCTTCTGAGATGGTTGTGCTCATCTCTAAACTTTATTCAGGACCAATATGCTGTCCTTAAAGTAATAGTGATTCCTGACAACTTGGAGTGCTTCATGCCAGAAAGAAATTATCATAAGGGCTACTCCTCTGTGAGGAATGCAGTTAAAGGAACCAGATCAGATTGTCAATATTAACACTTACCAGGGCAGTGTACCTCTTAGTTTTACATGTAGAGCTTGTTTCTGCAAATGGGACATTAAGCATGCAAGGTGACAGGTGAAATAAAATTAACCTGTAAAATTGAAAAAAGTTCACGAATCCAGCTTAATTTTCCTGAACATAGGTCTGACTGTGTCTGTTCCTGGTTTGGAAAGGGCTTTGCAGCAATATACTTTGGAGCCTTCTGAGAAACCATTTGATTTAAGATCTGTACCCTTAGCTACTGCTCCCATCACAGAGCAGAGAACAGGTATGCAATCAATGTCGTTCCTTCATGGCTAAATGCTTAATGTCCATTTTGTCATGTGCAACGCATTCTATGCATAGACAATGAATGGTGTGTTTATGGTGTGTCAACATATATTTTTGTACTTTCGTTAGAAAATATTCCTGTCGCAACAGTTAAGCAGCCAGAAAAAATTGTTTCCAGCAGACAAGAAATATTCCAAGGTAAGATGAATACTGGGAACTAATATATTTCATCTTTTTTTTTTCCTACAATTTGTTATGTTATTATCTGCTTCTGGAGAAACATTTACACGGGACAGAGTTTTAATAACATTTAGAGGTTATTATTGTTCTTATAACCTGTACTGTGGTATACAAGCAGGCAGGTTGATTTTCCAGACAATTCTGTTCTGTAAAAAAATATATATACAATATGTTGCTGTTTTAAAAAGCTAGATATAACAGTTGCAACAGAAATTGCTGCCAGCCCATTGGATCATTCAGAGAATTCATCAGTCAATAGCTGGAAAACAAAAAAAAAAGTACTATACTTTAGAAAAGTGTTTATTTTGTGCTTTACTTACCCTTTATCCCTCTCCACACAAACTTAAAGCTAGAAAATATGCTGTACTATTGGTTACTGAAACTAAAATGTTCACCTTTTAAAATATACTGCATGCTACAGGGGATCTACAAACCGTGTTTATCAGTGTTTTATACTGAAATAATAATACTGGTGTTATTTATTAATAATAATAATGCTATTGTACTTTTTTTTCCATTGATTGTCATTTTATTATAACTCAGAAATATTAGCATACAGCAGTATTGATGGGATGAATATAAAAAAGTAGGAGAATATTAATGCACATAATGATCATTTTTGAAATGTGAAAATGAAAATATTAATAATTTTCAAACTATCAGTTTCGTAAGGCTATATGGGAATCCGCTGTTTGAGAATTCAACAGTCAAGTTCAGACTTTAGAGAATAACTCCCTAAGATTAGTTTGTGTGGGGGGGGTGGGGGGTAAATTGTGTGGAGGCACTTTTCTATGGACTCAATACCTTCTGTATAACCCTTATTATGATATTTGAGTAGAGGTTCTACTACAGCTATACCCAGTTATGTAGCCTGGTACATTTTCTGGTTGAGGACTGAACTAGCAATTCCTATGTTATCACATGCAGTGGCATTATACCCCAACCAACTCTGGTCCGGGTATCTTTGATTAACTCTCTTTTGTGAAATGGCTGAAACCTTTTTTGTCCAGGTTTATTAGTTATGATGAAAAGTGTTCTTTTTTATCACTGAATCAGTCAAGTGTTTATTCATTTTTATAGTGAGTTTTATCATCCATACCTCAGTCTTCACATTCTAGTGATTTCTTGTATTTATCTCTTTGTGTTCTGTTTTTAACCTTTTTCAGAGCAACTTGCTGCTGTTCCAGAGTTTAAAGACCTTGGGCCTTTATTTAAATCTTCTGCAGAGCCCGTAGCCCTTACAGAATCAGAAACTGAATATGTTGTCAGATGTACTAAGCACACTTTTGCAAATCACATGGTGTTCCAGGTGGGAAACAATCTATATCTATTTCATAAATATTTGTTAGGTACATGTTCCATTTTGTCAGTTTCGGAAACCACTGCTTTATTGTTTCCGGAATTGATACCAACAATTTGCTGATTTATTAGGGATTTAAAATACAAATAGTTTAAAAAAAATAACCTGTTATTAAAAATGAACTGAAAACTTGAAAAGATTTTACAAAAATGCACGTCTTTTCAGGATTTTTTAAATTAAGTATCTAATCAATGTTGAATCTTTCCTATTACAGTTTGATTGCACCAACACACTAAACGACCAGATTCTGGAGCATGTCACAGTACAGATGGAGCCAACAGAAGGATATGATGTTCTCTGCTGTGTCCCTGCTAAAACCTTATTATACAACCAGCCTGGCATTTGTTATACCTTGGTATCTGTACCTGAAGAGGATCCAACTTCATGTGAGTGTATTCCAGTTGAACACGGCACTGATACAGTATTTGAAATTGTTCACTGAATTATAATCACAGTAACTACCCAGAAATTTTTTTAAGGACTTATGAAGTGGCCTAGTAGATTTCATAGCTGAATTTTAGAGCACAAAACACGCTATTTAATGCATATTTGCATTATGTTAAGGGGCAGCTAAAGTAACAGGTTAGCTAGCATGCTAAATATTATTTTCCTTTAAGGAACCTGTTTTCGAGAAGTGTTTAAAAAATAACAAATCATACACCATTTCAAAATGCATTTTTGTGCAGGTTTAAACCTATATTATGGATATATTAATATAATAATGTAAATATTTGTTCTTGGTTGAAATTAGTTTCTCAGCTTGAGTTGTTTTTTCCCCTGGTGGTAAAAGGAATACGGGCAAGGAGCAATTTAATATTTATTCAGTTTGATGAATAAATACCACAACTGGTCATTGTATACAAAAATGATTTGGGAATTTTGTAATACCCCAAATTTTTAGGTAAATAAAATATATGGTTATCTACTCTATTAATGTTATTTTTTTCTCACAGTGTCCTGTACATTCAGTTGTATGTTGAAATTCACAGTAAAAGACTGTGACCCAAACACTGGTGAAGCTGATGAGGAAGGCTATGAGGATGAGTATGTGGTAAGCAGTGCTACAATTTGTAACCATGTAAGGCTAGACTAGCGTATTGTGCGCAGTGTATGTGTAAAAGAAATTCTCCGGCAAAAATACACTGAAAAAAAAACGCCAGAGAAAATCCATAGAGAACAATGCTAATGGAAGACGCTAGAACGCTACCTACTCTATTTCTTTGGGCGCACGGAACGCAGCATATTTTATGTGACTACATAAGTTTCAATAGGAATTTAACAATTGCAATCACACACAGCGTAAAAATGTGCTGCATTTTCAAGCACGTGACATTTTGTAATAGCAAAAAAGGCAGGAAATAAGCACCTATGAAAATTTGTATATAAAGAAAATCCTTTTCAAATCAGGAATGGATTCAACTAAATCCAAGTGAAAGTAGGATACATTAGAGGACATTTTTCTCTATTGTCCTTTCAGTAGCTGCTAATCAAATATCGACAATTCAGAAAAATGTCCTCTAATTGTCTTGCTGCCTGCGCTGTTTATGTACTCTCTGGAGGAGCATGTGCTTGTTTTCTTTAGTTCGAGAGCTGCTGCTCTTAGTTTATGACACATCTCTTTGAAGCAGCTTGGCCTCTGTTATTATCAGAGTCTCTCAGTGCATGTGAATTCCTAGCACCTCGGGGGCTCCAGTTTCAGTCTACTTAATGTGGCTGCCCTCTCATCTTTTATGTAAAGTAGTTTGTTTCGTGTGGGTATCGTTTGTGTGCTAGTATAGGCTTTTTTTTTAGGCTTCAGTCAGGAGCTATGTTTTTAAGCTTTCATCGTCCCTGGCAGTCAGGCCACGCCCCCCACAGCTTTTTATTTTAAATACAAGGTCTACCAAATGGTTTCTCACTCCCTCCTGTATTTTAATATGTATGTATCTATGTATATTTTTATTCATTAAGTGCCAGTAGGTTACAGTATTCTGTATATTTACAGTTACTCAAATATAGGAGTATATATTTTTATAGTAACACTTTCACCTTGTTACACAGCTTGAAGACATTGAAGTGACAGTAGCCGATCACATACAGAAAGTCCTTAAGCCCAACTTTGGCGCAGCATGGGATGAGGTGGGAGATGATTTTGAAAAGGAAGAGACTTTTAACTTGTCCAGTATAAAAACACTAGAAGGTTAGTATTTCCTACCACATAAATACTGCACTGTTAGGGGGATACTTCTTAAGTTTTCTGCTGATTTATACAGGATTGAAAACAACATTTTGACTTAAAAAAAAATTCATCAAAAAGTAATTAAAAAATATCTGTTTCTCTAAGCGTAAAGTGGTTGGAAAACGTTTTGACTTTTATAAAAATCCCTTTATTCTTATTACTATACTGATTATAATGTATTCACCCACACATTTTATATTTTGTTTCCTTTGATTACATTGGAAGTTTTTTCTTTTATAGTTATTTCTCATTTTTGATGATATTGCTATTCTCATAGAAAAATTCTGCAAAAATTATATATATATTTTTTGCTCCCCAGTGACAAATACCCCCACATAGTACTGAATCATAATAAATTTAGTAAGGAGTAGCACGTACTTCTGGAAATAACTGGGGTTTATTTTATTTTTTTTTATACAGCTTCTATAATTGGCATGCGTTGAAATGAAATGTAGATATGTGCAAAACAGTAAAAGTGAAAAGGGGAAGTTGGGTAAAAAAGTATTTTTCTGCAGTGCAGTGAAACAAGCCCTATATTATTGTTAGTAAATGTTTATAAAAATAAATGTTCACAAAGTGTTTCCCCTCCTTGAGTCTTGCATGCTCTGTTCCCGCAATGGGAACACAGAATGCAGGGAGCATGGCACAGGACTATTTGTCTATGATTAAGCACTTCTTTATACTATGAAACGCACAAGACAGCATTGATTTAAACTATTAACCGGTTATGTTTTTTTACACTGAATAAAAGTTATATTTTAAAAAGCCTGGACGTGCCCGATATTTCTTTTTGATAGCACAGGACCCCCACTGGGAATTCCATAAACAATGTATATTGTTGAAAGTAATTTTAATAAACTGTCCTGCTATGTAACCATGCCTGCCACAGAGCCCCCATTCAATTACCTTCTCTGCTACCAACAACTGCTATCTGTATTGTGAGTGGCCATTTTATCACAAGAAAATAGGCATATTTTCTCATGGATTTGTGTGAAAAACTGCATAGTCTAACATTGCCCTTAGGACAGGGTTACATTAGTGCATATGTGTGTGTTGTTCTTTTTTTTTTTTTTTTTTTTTTTTTTTTTAAAGGCATGTTGCAAAAAAACACCAAAAATACATGTTAAGAAAAAAAACATTGACTGATGCACGTACACTGTCACACTTGCATTTCAGAGGGAGAGGAACGTGTGCCAGAACGCTTGATATTGCATTTTGCTACTGTATGAATGTGAACAATGTGACGGGATTAGTAGCAATAGGAACTGAACAATAGTGGTCACACAGGGAAGAAAGTGTTGCGCAAGTGCCTGTTGCCGATATATAAAACACATCCCGAAAATGTGTAAATTAGCTGGCATATTTTCACAACAAATGAGAGCTAGTGTGTCCTGTGCCTTACAGTCTAGTTTTAGCTGTTTTCTTTTGTGAATTGGCTCTGGCAGTTAAGTGTATTATGGAGGCTCTCCTCCCCTACCAATCAGCAATCTGTTAGTATCCAGGGACTTTGTAATGACATTTTGCCTTTTCTATGATAAAATACTTAAGCAAATTTCCTTTAAATATTTTTGGCTCTGCATAGCTGAGGATATTAATCATATACTTCCTTCTCAACAGATGCCGTTGGAAATGTTGTAAAATTCCTTGGCATGCAGCCCTGTGAGAGATCAGATAAAGTGCCCGAAAACAAGAATGCCCATACTTTGTACCTTGCTGGTAAGCTATGTTTTCAATCTTTCTCTAAGTTGATATAGTATGTATAGGTACATAATTTATAATGTAAATAAAACATCATTTAAAATTGTTACTGTCAGTTTAAAGAGTGCAGCTACATTTCAAGTTCTTGCATCAGCCTTAATCCTGTGTGTTTTCTAGGAGTGTTTCGTGGAGGGCATGACATATTGGTACGTGCTAAACTGGTCCTCACTGACACTGTTACCATGCAAGTGACTGCTCGCAGCAAAGAAGAAATACCTGTTGATGTCATCATGGCCTCTGTTGGCTAGGACTTTATAACTTACATTTTACACTACAAAAGGGATTTATACATTTTTTTTAGGCCTGACCTCCATTAAATAGCAGCCAGAGGGTGCCTTTACCACATGGAAATACCTGGGAACTGTGCTGGATTGAAATTCTGAAATTAGTCAAGTCAGATATTTGTTTTTTCAATATTTAGAAAAATGTACTTTAAGGGCCAACTCTACTATCCAAGTTTATTAGGGAGATATAAATGTTATTCTTTTGAGTTACTGTTGACAAAAAGGGTCACTTTTCCATACTGTTAAATTATTTTAAAATGCTTGGTGATATATTTTGTGTTTACTTTTCTTAATGAAATGTATTATTTTTGAAAAGTTGTAAGTAAGCAGAACTTCCCCTGACTTCCACATGTCCCAGTAATACTTAGTGTTCTTTAACAGTTTCATCTGTTCTGGGTTGGTTATTTTACAGAATATGAGAATGTCCAACCAAAACTAACAATTGTCCTTGTGTGTTCTGTAGAAGCATATATATATGTACCAACACAACTCCATTCCTGTTAAGGCCAGTGAAACTGTACACATGGCAACTTGCATCTGATGGTTCCCAATTGAATTTTATTATACTATCGGTACAGCTAAAAAATATAGTCACAGTCATTTTACTGCTTAAAAAGCCAGAAGATACAATAGATTACATAGGCAGCTGTCAGATGTCTTTTGCCAAAATGCACAGTGTGTCACTGGTCTAAGGACTAAATTATTGCAAATGAACTAAAAGCCTAATCCTTCTTCAGGTATGTAGAAGAGTTCTCTGGTTTGGTGTATCCACTACCTATGAAGGATTAAGTATAAGCCTTTTTTGTAACCCATGTTTTCCCATGATGCAACAGAAATGAATATTATAAATACAGAATTGCAATCATGATTATATATTAGAATTGTATAGTTGGCAATCAGTCATGATTAATTTCAGATCAGCACACATAAGTGCATCCCTTAGGTGGATTGTGATCTCTAAACTTGCAATCATAGAAATGCATATTCAGCTTTTGTTCTCTGTAAGCTCAGATTTTGTTATTTTGTATGCAACACATCAATTATAAATATGAAAATAAATTAAGATAAAACACAACTCCATTCTTGTTTGTAGTCATTTGTGAGACAAAAAAAATCAAGAGAAGCCTGTCTATACATGTTATAATCACTAGTGACCCATGGCAGAAAACAGCTTCTCTTTAAAAGTTTTGTTGTTTTCAAAATACCTATAGATGTTTCACCATATCCAGACTATGCAGTATTGGGCTTAGACCCCATCAGGAAAACAGATCTGTGCCTCCCACTTACCTTATGTCATTATTTCTTTTCAATACATGTTTTATTGTTTGTGTCTTTCTTTTGTTCTGTTTTGTATGTATGCATAATTTTATTTATAAAGCACCACAAAATTTACGCAGCACTAGACAATTTAGCAAAACAAATATAATAGACATGGGAAAATTGCATTAAACAATACAAATATAGTATCACAAGGTTACTTCACTTTAAGAACTAAGTTGTAGTTGACACAAGTGGTTGGAGGTCCCTTCCCCGTATAGTTTACAATCTAAATAACTATCTAACCTTTTGTTCCCTGTGGTGGATGGAGGCATAGGTACATTGATACAAATAAAGAAAAATTTGAATGCACACCAGAAGTAAGATGTGTATGTGGTGCAATACCCCCAATGAGCCAGGCAAAGACTCAAGGGGTTAGTCACTAAAGTCCAAATTGTTGCGTATAGGTGCGAATTCACCAGATAAAGACAGGCACAATAGGCTGCTGCTGTCGCAGTCACAACTTTATAATGAGAATATTGGGAAAAATTGGCGCAATCTTAACTTTAAAAAATTGCCACGTCTTTACAATGGGGAAATTGTAGCGGATTTACTATGGGAATCTGCAGTCGAATTCGCACCTTAGTGAATAACCACCTCAAAGTCCAATTGATAGATAAAAAGAAATAGAGGTCGTACACACAACATGAAGTACATAACCTAAAATGATTTAATGACCAGTGTTAACAGTGTACAGCGGAACAACGTTTCGGGGGATACACACGAAAAAGCCTTTAAAATAAACCGAAGGGGAAGAAAAGAATGAGTAGAAGAAAAACAGATCAGTGTAGCTGCTTGTAAGCTGAAAGCACAATGAACAGCTTCATTATGGTTTATTATGCTTTCAACTTACAAGCAGCTACACTGTTCCTTGATAAAGCTCTTGGGAGCGAAATGCGTTGGAATTTTGTACAGGGGGTGCTAGTTAGCTCCCCTCCTTTAGGCTGCATGATTTACAGCACATTTTAGTGCTTTTTTTTTCTTGCCCTCACACACAGCACTTTTCAATGCTAGCTAGAATGACTCTACCATACGGCACTTTTCAGTGCTTCCAACTTTACCCACACTCATAGTACTTTTCAATGCTACATTTACCTTGGAATCCTGATTGCACTCTATAGCATTTTTAAATGTTCACTACAAACAGCCCCTCGAGACCACTCGAGTCGCCTTGCCGAGACTGGAATCCCTTTAAAGCGTTCACTGATGTCCGCATGCAGGACATCAGTGAGCACATAACAGTGTGTGCGAAGTGAGCCGAAGGTTCCGGAGCTCACTTCGCACTATGGTGAATTCCCCCCTTAAAGTGAAGTATCCTTGAGATATTATACTTGTATTGTTTAATGCACTTTTCCCGTGTCTGTGTTGTACTTGTTTTACTGAACTGTACAGTGCTGTGTAAATTTGTGGTGCTTTATAAATAAAATTATGCATACAATTTGACAAGTGAAGAGCAGTGACATCAGTCTCACACTATGCCACTAACTGTATTCTGTTAATATTCTATTTTTATATCACTTTGTCCCTAGGTCATTTATTCACTTAGTCTCAGTCTCCATTGTCACTTTTGATTGAATAGAAGACTTATGCAACACTGGAGCCCTGCCATCAACCCCCCAATTTGCCAGTCTGAAGTGGCGAAATCAAACAAGTGATTTGTAAATTTGCGACTAACGTAGTCACCCGACCTTGTGGCATATTTGCCACGTCACAGAGTTTGCTCAATAAGAGAAAACGGGGAAGTGGCGAATATAGGCGAATTGATAGCTCTACACAACTATTTGGACTTCTCAGAATGTGGCCCTAAGATTTTAAGATGATCCTATAAAGAGGAAATAGGGGAAGGAGGGACTTTTGTAAAAAAAAAAATTAAAAAACTGTATGTTACAAAACACATGTATTTAACAGGGGCAATTACATGTCAAAAAGCTGTTGTGGGCTGGTCTGTTCTTTAATGGTAGATTAGCATCTCTAGTATGGGTTATATCCAGGTTCCTGAGTAAAATAACATGGGCACAGACATAACATACCCTCCCCCCCACTGTCCCACCCTGCAGGACAGTCCAGACCCTTCCCACTGGCCCAGTCCTCCCCCAGCCCTTAGTGCTTCCCCTCCTTATCTCAAAGGCATCATCGCCACACCGACCAATCAGAGACGAGGGTGTCATTAAACCCAGCTTACTAGCAGTACAAAAGAGCAACGTGGGGAGATTGTGCCTCCCTTTGTCAGGTTCCCCCACCCCCCAACGTTGTTCTTCCGCTTCCAATCATTACTTAGACTTATGTGTTGTCCTCACGTGATCTCTGTGCGCCGGACAGTAAACAGTAGTCACGTGGTGCGAGAGCGCTGCCAGGTGTTGGCGGGAAGAATTGCAGTGCGGTTGGTGGGTAGTTTCTATAGAAACCGCCAGAGCCGGAAGCTGACTGGCCCGAGTGAGTTGAGTAGAGACGCGCGGCGAGTCATTCTGTTCCTGAAGCCTGGGCGCCGGTAAGGGATCGATATGAATGCGGTTAGAGAGTCCTGGGAAGGGAACAGCCGGTGTCATGTGCGCTGTACCTGTAGTAGCACCCGGGAGCCGCACCTGTAGTAGCACCCGGGAGCCGCACCTGTAGTA
>WMED01004661.1:0-20436 GCA_019650415.1 Pipa parva
GAAACTGCACAGGATATGGGGGCATGTCTTGGAGAAACTGCACAGGATGTGGGGGCATGTTTTGAAGAAACTGTAAAACATATGGGGGCACAACTTGGAGAAACTGCACAGGATATGGGGAATGTTTTGGGAAAATAGCACAGGATATAGGGATATGACTTGAAGAAATTGCATATAATATGGGGGCATGAAATGAGGTGTCTTTTGGGGGAAAATGCACAGCATCTGGGGGTATATTTGATATTCAGTTCAGGACAGTGCATATCCTACCCTCTTTCATCTACTGAAAGCTGGAGCAGCCAAGAAAAGGACAGCACTGCTTCTGTTCACTCACTTATGCTGCCATTTTTTTGGTAATTCTTTTGGAAATGTATTGTATAGTATGAACTAAGCATGTCATTACACACTTAGCATTCCACCCCCCACCCCCAAATGTGTCTTAAGCTGTGCATTTACCACGGGGAAAGTGCTGTTTTCTGGGCACATCACCTGACTAATGTCATAAGGAAAACCTTGACTGCTGTGACCACAAATGTCTGGAGTAAACAGCCAAGCACACTGTATGAGATATAGAGAGTGTCGGGTGCAAGTGATGTGGGTGTTTAGTTTCCCCTATTTATTTCAGTTTCAGTCTGAGTTCTCCTGGTGTACTGCAAAACACTCAGTCTGACATTGCATTTATAATTATTATTTATAATTTGAGGCTTTTCTTGCAGAGGACTATTTATTAAGTTCTTTAAATGTTTTAAAAAGGAACACTATTATATACCATTTCTGAGAGTTACAAGTAGCATATACTGTATAAAGGAGAGATATTTGATTTATTAGTGTTGAACCTGAAGTAGACCTTCTTAATAATAAACAATGACTTTAAATTTGTCTGCAGCTTTGTAAAGTGAACTCAAGTGCTTTGAGAACTTCCTAAGGGTAAGACTGGAGTCAACTGTGTCACCTCCAACGTCTGCAACCTCATCAGGGACATCTGCTTTTATTTATTTCACCACAAGCTAGAATGACACAGGTTGGAGACCTTGCTTCTTTGTCTAAATGATGATCTGTCCATGTATCTGGTTACCTCTATATTTTCCCTTAAGCCAACTGAGGCATTTTTCTTATCTTGATATTCAAATCCTTAATGACCATAACAGCAGGACTAATGTTTTCTTCTCTCACAGCAACAGCGAACAGTGAAGGAATTTGTTTACCTTTCTTTGTGTCCTGTCATTTATCTAGATAAAATGACTAATTTGGTGCTGACCTAGAAACCAGGTAATAGATTTAATCTGAGAATTGTTTTTTTTTTTTTTTTAATTAAAATGAATTTGTAATACTTTGTATGGTCCTTGTCAAGCCTTGTCCTGTTTCTTTCATCCAGAAAGATAACTGAAGAGAGAAAGAAATGAATCTGAATCTGAAGACTATACAATAAATAAATGACAAATTTGATACAACATTTAAATATTTATATTTAGGCTAGGTTCACACTAGTGTATTATGCGCAGCACATAATACGCTAGTGTGAAAAAAAAAATACAGGTCAATGAAAGCCGATAGTACTTGCCTAGTTCCGGACACATTAGCATATGATGCGCATATGTTGGGTCCAGAATGCTGTGTGTCACATTTTGGCCGGCGTATGATACGCCGCGCCCAAAATGCGTCCACATAGAAAGTTCTGTGAATGCCAAGGGAGCGTTCACACTGTCGCTGGTAAGTACAATAGAAAAATACACTTGGTGTATTTTTCTTTCTTTTTTCACATTAGCGTATTATGTGCTATGCATAATACACTAGTGTGAACCTAGCCTTAAGGTGAAAATCTCCTTTAAGGTGAGTCTGACACTGAGCATGCCTTGAACCAATCAGAGAGCTAATAGAACTTCCATGATAATGTAACTAATGCTGTGACAGACTTTTAATTTTGGGCCCCTTTTATTGTAAGAATAGATTTCAAAGAATTTGCATCTATTCTAGTCTGAATTCACATCTATTCTCTACTTCCCCATGTTCGCTTATTGACTACACTCTGGGAAGTGGTGAACACACGACCAATTCAGGCATCTACAATAGTCACAATTACTTACAGAGCTCTTCGCATCAATTTGAGTACCCGTGCACAGGAACTTCTTCTACTGACTAAGTACTACTGCTCCACATTCACCTGTTTGACTTTGCCATTTCAGACTGGCGACTTGGGGTGTTAATGACAGGGCTCCAGTGTTGTGTAAGGTGACTATTCCAAAGTGACAATGGTGACTGTGACTACATGAGAACATGACCTAGAGATAAGATGACATAGAAATACAATATTCACAGAATACAGTTAGTGGGATATGCTGAAGATGACACCACTGTCCTTCACTTGTCAAATTCACATCACTCTGCATGACTTCTCATCCTACTTCTATCTGTCTGACTATGCCACACAACTCATCTGACAGCGATCACTGCAGTCTGCCTGTTCAACAAGTGTATTTTCTGCTTAGTCAACAGTGAGAAGTGAATTTGTGTCTATTTTGGCGATTCTAATCAAATTGTAGTGAGGGGAATTTGATAGGTGAATTCACCCTTTTGAGAATAAGGCCCAAAGATGTGATATTAATAGGCTTATTCATTATGGTGCGAATTAGATAGCAGAAATTAATTTGCATCAGTTCGGGTTACTATGCTCAGATAGTTGTGAATTTGCAACTCCTTATTCACTCCTTATTATATTCCTTAATCCTGTAACCCCCAATTTTCCACTCTGATGTGGAGAAGTCAAACAGGTGAATTCGAAGCACTACGCCTTGTAGAATTCATGACTGTGTCAGTACACAGCAGCTTGATGAATACACAAAGTACCTGTGTACATACAATGCAAAGTAATGTGAAGAGCTTCATAAATCCACATCTATCATGGTCACCTAAATTAGACACGTATTCGCCACATCGCAGAGTTTGCTCAATAAGCTAACATGGGGAAGTGACGATAAAATGTGAATTCATAGCTGGACATGACTATTTGGCCATTTAGTCAATAGGCCCTCTGGGCGTTATTCACTAAGGTGCGAATTCGACTGTCCAATTCGCAAACAGCGGATGAAAGATGCAACTGCGACAGTAGCAGCCTATTGCGACTGTCTTTAGTTGGCAAATTTGCACCTATACGCAACAATTTGGACTTTAGTGAATTACCCCCTAAGTCTTCTTCACATGGATCTACTTAAAGGAGCAAATTCCGCCATAACTATATCTTGCTGTAAGAATCACTACCTTCTGGCAATATGCAAGAATTATCATACAAAAGGGCAAAGTCACCATTTTGTAGTGTTTTGGTTGCTGGTATTATTACTGTTGGATAATACTATCAATTTTAATATATATATATATTATTGTATTATAATTGTTTTCACATTCACTTCCATGGCAGACAATTCTTAGCTCATGTTGACATTTTGTCTCTCCATCGTTGAAGACTTTTGAATAAAATATCACTAGAATAAAACTTGGAATTACTGATATAACTGAAGGAACTCTGTCTTAACCCCCCTCTAATTCACCGTCTTATAGGTGGCAAATTCAAATCCACATATTCACACTTGTCTGCCTTGGTGAATTATCACTGTGATACACAAATTTATAGTGAATGGATGCGGAGTGGTGGCATATTTTATTACATTTGCCACTTTGCAGAAAATAGTACTTTCTGAATGTGCAAATTATGCTGAATTCCTCTTTCTAGTAAATTCACACGTCTGCATGACAATTCACACTTAGGTGAAGCTTTTCTCCAGGAAGAGATAATATAACATTATGGAAGGAAAAGCAGGAAATCTCAAGAAAAAATAACAACAGTGTATTGAAATATTTTTATTCAAGATAAAAAGTAAAAAATAGAAAATAGTTTGAACTGTGGAGTGCAGTTTGCCTTTAATAAACAGGGACTCCTGACTCTCTGCTTTACACTATAATTTGTTATGGGTATAGGCTCTCCTTACACCTTTGACCAATCCAGTTATGGAATTCAAACCTGCATGGTGTAAATTACTTTTGTTTAAAGGACAAGTAAGACAATTAAAAAATAGAAATTTCTAGTGGTGCCTACCCAAATGGCAGTTTTCGTTTCAGGCATTAGTGCCCCTTAATGTTTGTAACTAGGTCTGGGAATGCTTTTAGCCTAGTGCAGCAAGGTTAGCCTTGTACCTTTGGTAGCTGAGAGATATTATGGACATGTTGATAATTAAGAGGTAACTACTGGATTGTACAGCGCTGCGTAACCTTGTGGTGCTTTATAAATAAAAATATACATACATACAGTACTTCCCATCAGTAAATCAAGCAGAAGTACCATATTTTTTGCTCCATAAGACACACTTTTCTCCCCTAACAGTTGGGGGAAAATGCCCAAGCGTCTTATGGAGTGAATATGCCTTTTCTTCAGCTGCGGGGTGTGGGTGGGTGGGGTGTCAGTACGATTCGGTAACTGCGCTAGTAACAGGTGAAAACACGGTGAGTATAGCCAACGAGAGACGAAGGCACCAAGGAACGCCGTCGCGCTCAACCTAACTCAATGTGGAAAAACACTAACAAGAGGAGATTTCCTGAAATGCTGAAGTAAGGTCAGAAGGGAAGCAGGCAGGGGAGGGGGGGGTGGAATGCCAGGAGGGTGGGAAGGCAGGGAAGGAATGGAAGGAGGGCATGCAGTCATGGAAGGGAGCAAGGGCAGGCAGGGGAGTGGTGGTATATTTTATTCAATATTTTAGTACACCATTTGGTTCAGAATTTTTTTTCCACTTATTTTCCTTCTTAAAATTCTAGGTGCGAAAAATACAGCATGCTGCACATAGACTGAACCAACAATGAAACTTTGAGTTTTACTACTGGAGATCATAAACTGCTAGTCCCCAAGATTAATCTAACTTTAACCCAAATTAGCATGGTCTGTAGAGCAAGACAGGTGTCAGATGTTGATTGAGTCTAAGGTCTGTAATTGACTCAAGCAGTACAGCATGGTACCTCAGTTGGTTCATCAGCTGTAATAATAGGATAATATAAAGTGCCCTGACTATGAGTGAATGTACATGTCTGTCCACCAGCTTGGTACCTTAGGTTGCCATTGTGTTATTAGCCTTATACTGTACAGCACTGACCAACTTTCCTTACAGTGTGTTATCATTTACTCTTACATGCTGAGAGTTGCCTTTTATTCAAATAATAGTCATACCTGAAAGCCTGTTAGAGGAGGCTTTTGACTTTATAGATGCTACAAAGTGATTGGCTGCCTTGTAACTGCTGTTACTACAGCAATGGTAAACGCTGCAGATTAAAAGTCACTGGCCTAAAGAATAAATTAATCCATAAGAAGCTTATTTCTCCTGTGCATTGCTCCAGATTGTGCTAGAGCCCTAATTAAACTAAAGATTAAAGAAAAATAAACCTTTGAAACTGTTTAAAATGGAGGCACCTTTCTTTTTTATTAGTTGTTCTAGCTTTTCATTTTGTTATTTATCATTGTAAAAATCCGTATTTAATGAGTAAGGCGTTAACGACATTCCTTATGCACAAAATGCCACTTGTGAGGAAAATAAAAAAAAGATCTAATAAATGGATTCCCAAATTCTCAGTTAATCCCACTGGCATTGTATGCATAGAGCTTCCTGTCTTTAAATGAACTCCAATGATCCAGGGAAAAGTCCCTCACTCACAGACTGGCAGCCTAGCTTTCCAGTTAACACATGATTAGACAATGTATGAGCTAATGCAGTCAATGAGGTGTGAAAGCGAAGATAAAAACACTTTGCAAAGAGGTATGATCATTTAGCATAATCACATTGATGCTAAATAGATTTTCTCTAAAAGGAAACTGTGAACTTAAATGTCTTTTAACCTAATCCAGTGGTTAAAAAGTCAACTGTTAAGCAATCACCCAGGGCACCCCTTGTCTGTAGTTTTGGGGGTATAAGTGATCTATTTTCTGCTGATGATATTGAGTTTCTGGGTTTTGATCTTTTTTAACTAAAACCAAAGTAAATGACATGTTTCAGTTTCTAGACAACCCCGAGCATTACTGCACATAGCAAATATGAATTTACATTATTTAAAAAGATCCCTTTGGAAATCAGTTGTAAGAGAGAGAGAGAGAGAGAGTAACACAGTAAGGTCATTCTGGGAAAATCAACCAATTTTATTGAATCTTCCATTGGACAATTCATTTATTATTCATTAACATGTTTTAAACAAACAATTCATTTTTTTTTCTTCTTATGTCACAGTTAAATATCCATAGCATATGTCTATCCCTACCTAGGCTTTTGCTTGATTGTAAAAAAATCTTTTCATCTTACCAAATCTGGAATTGAAAAGATAAGTAATGGCAAAAAATGAAAACGCTCCATATGATTTTATACCTTCTATATATTTAACCTGCACTCTGAAAAAAAAGTAAAAATCCTGAAAGAAATCTAGAAAATAAGATTTTATATCAAAAATACACTTTTGCCTTTGAGGGGGTAATTCACGATAGTGCGAAGTGAGGTGCGGAAGTCTTCGCCTCACTTTGCACTGACTGATATGCGCTCGCTGATGTCCTGCACACGGACATCAGTGAGCGCTTTAAAGGGATTCCAGTCTCAGCGAGACCAAAAGAGTTGCCTCACCGAGACTGGAATCCCTTTAAAGCGCTCGCTGATGTCGGCGTGCAGGACATATCAGTCAGTGCAAAGTAAAGCGAGAACTCTGCACCTCACTTCGCACTATCGTGAATTTGCCCCCTGAGTATTTTCTCCAGAGAAGCTGTGGATAGATCTGCCTTGTATTTGGCTTATTGAGGCAATTCATGAATAAGTATTCATTTAAACTGGTCTAGGAGGTGGTCTGTTTATTCAGCAGCATAGCAGTGTGCAATCAATTGCATTAGCATGAACCCTCCTTTATACTTTACTGAAGCCCCCACTGTCATCAACAGCAATCACTGTCAAGCCCCCTCCACCCTCCTTCCCACCCAGTAACAAATCAAAGCGCCCACATACTGTCTAATGTCCCATAAAACATTGCTACAATCAGTGCCCAAGGAAATAACCAGATACTGCACACATTGAAATGAATAGGATAATTTTAAAGGGGATGCAAAGTCTTAAATAATTTTTTTGACATTTCATTATCCCAATTCAAACATTTTTCTAATACATTGTTATTATTTTCTTCATTTTATTTTCCTGCTGTTATCGTATTTTTACTATTATCGCTTGTATAAAAAACTTGATTTTTAAAAATATGTCCCACAATGTTTTCTGTGTACAGGACACTTCCATAGAGATGGGAGGAGCATTAACCAGAGTTATAGCAGCGCTTGATATAAAGAAAGCGAGGTACATTGCAGTGCATATCCTGAGAGCCATAATTCACAGCCATATATACATACATTCAAAATTCCCTAAATCAGCATTTCCCAAACTTATTTTTCCGTGGCCCGGTTATTTTTGCGCTTATCCTTCATGACCCACTTAGTAAGGGATTTTGCGCACAGCACCGCTCATGAATATTCATGAGCGGTGCCGTGCGCGAAGTCCATTGCTAGTTTTCAGCCATGAAAACCCATACGCGCTCTCGTGACCCGGCATTTTGCTTTCGTGGCCCGGTACCGGGTCGCGACCCACCATTTGGGAAACGCTGCCCTAAATCATTCCCCAGCTGCAGTGCAAAATATCTGAGATATGCGTTGAATATGTAAAGAAGTGAAAAGTGTCTAAAATGTATATTCCCTGAACAGTGAAAATTACCCAAGAACTTGCCAAGGCAGGGATGGATCACCCATTACCCCAATTATGAAGCTATCTAAGGCCTCATGAAGTTGATGTTTTTGTCGCTATACTCTATTTACATTATTAACTGAGACATTGGTTTTATACAACACATTTTGTAAATATTATCATAACTCTGGGATTATCTCAAAGTGGCTGTTTGTATTGGCAGAATCTCTCAGATCATCGATATGAGTAGAACTTCATCTTCAAATATTTTAACAAGTAAACAGGATGGATTTTGTTGTATTTGTTCCTATTAGTTGTTTGCAGTTGATATGATAATATATTACTGCGGTTTAATTGATAACACAAGCAAAAAGCCAATTTTCTGCATTAAGTCAGTTCTGTGAATAGTGTGTTATTTTTCCTCTGTATAATTGTAAAACATAAATCATAAGGATATGATAAACCATAAGTTTACTCTTTATGTTTCTAATGCTTAAAGTTTGGAAATACAAACTATGTGCGTGTGACTGAATATGGAAACTAGATTGTAAGCTCCATGGGGCAGACACTGAAGTGAATGATGAATCTCAGTAAAGCGCTGTGTAATATATCAGCGCTATGTAAATGAATCAGTTCAATACAATGCAAAAGCTGAATGCCTCTTGAGCAGTAATTTCTCTGGTGCATTGGATGCACATTCCTGGCAGGCAAACAAGCAGCCACAGGTCTCCTTTCTCTAGGAAGCCCAAAAGGAATGCCTTGGAGGAGGTGAAAGGGTTTATTTATAAAAGTAATTATGTCAAATAGCAACATTCTCCTTTAAATGTGCACTTCCGTTTACTTGCTTAGAGACATGGTTTGAATAAACTCTTAATGCTTCTAGGTGAATGGAGACTGGGTGCACATTTCTAGTCTGGTCTGCGGACTAAATATTTTATTGTACACAACAGGCTTGTTTTTGGAAGTGTGATATTTGTGAACGCTCACCCTAGGGTGATCTGAGTCCTGCAACACACTGAATGCTGGGAAGAGATGGAAAGTTGTGCTTTTCATTTGCTAAATGCATGAACTTTACTGGATCTCCCTCTGCTGGCACCTAAATATTATACATGCTCATAAGTCTGAAAAATGGCTAATGGCTTCACAGCAGGATAATGAATTTCTAAACCTAAATTAGATTATTTCTAGTGTTGACAATTAATATAGGATGCCTTATGAGAGGTCAATGGCCTAAAGCATTGCTAATGCTCTCTTCTACTGTGTACGGTATCTTTCAGTATAATTATATTATCATAAGAACTCCCACACTCATTTCCATTTAATAATTGTAATGCTAGAGGTAGCCTAAAACTCTCAGTATTTGTTTTAGCAAATCTACGGAAGCATTTATCTTATTAACTATGTTCCCTCTCCCAGCCACTTACTTCCTGGGGGGGGGGGGGGGGGGGGGGGGGGGGTTCTCCCAATTATTGTTATGAGAAACATTGGTAATATTCACAGAAATGGGAACCATGGATTCTTAAAATATAGAGGAAAGATTTATTTTACAATATGCAAAAAAAAAAACAAACAAACAAATAAATAACAGTGCACAAGTATTACTCTGGTTTTCAAATGGTTAATGTCAGTTCTGCAAATGACATCATGTTTTCAGCTTGATACTTTCACTGTGGATGACTGGAATTAGCACCTCTTCCCATAGGATATTCAGGTGAGAGTTCCCTACACTGGTTGCTGTAAATGGGATGTGGATGTCCCACCACTATCCTTGGGGTCTATATCTCACTCATTCCTGGTGGAACTTTGGCCTGTCTTCTGCCAAACCTTCCATTGGCATGGTCTTCTGTGCCCTCCACTGAAGTTCTGCTGTCACTAGCTAGATAATGTGTCATGTCCAGTTCAGATCAGGCCTTTATGGATCACACTGTCAGCACAGGTCCTCATGGCTCACAGCATGCTACAGATCTTAGCAACTATCTCCTGGTACTGAGAAAAGACTAGGGGGTAATTCACAATAGTGCGAAGTGAGGTGCGGAGTCCTTGCCTCACTTCGCACCTGGTATTATGCGCTCACTGATGTCCTGCACGCGGACATCAGCGAGTGCATTAAAGGGATTCCAGTCTCGGCGAGGCAACTCTTTTGCTCTCGCCGAGACTGGAATCCCTTTAAAGCGTTCGCTGATGTCTGCGTGCAGGACATCAGCAAGCGCATATCAGTCAGTGCGAAGTGAGGCAAGGACTCAGCACCTCACTTCGCACTATCGCGAATTACCCCCTAGAAATCTGGTACTATAAATCCCCCAAAAAGTCCTCTCATTGACTGGAGGATCTCTGGTGCAGTGAAGACTAACCTAAAACATTCAAATAAGTAAGTAGGGAGAAAGGGCTGTCCTTCTGACCTCCTACATTATCTTGTTTACCCAAACATAGTTTATTAACAGATTTAAAAGAGGCCCCTATTTAGACAGACTAGTCAGAAATCAGCTGTTTTCTGCTGATTTGACAGGTGCAGAAAGAGTCACTGCAAGAACAGAGAGAGAATTGAGACTAGAGGTCAGTTAGGATTCACATAATGTTGCATAGGGAAGTGCTGACCTGTAAGTTACATATGGTACACTGAAAAAGCATATAGATGCCTTTGCAACACTTATACGGATTGCTAAAGATTGCAAGCCTTTGTGGGAACATGCCTATTAGCATAACTGGGAACTCTCAGGGACTGTAGCCCAAATCTCAGGGTCGTCGTCCCAGAATTTCCTGTTTCCCATGGATTTAAATATATTTCAACAGCTTTTCTGGTTGCTTTGTTCTATCATGGTTCATACAATATCAGTGGCTTAATTGATCCCTTCAGTTAAAATGGAATATCCTTTTCAGTTTACTCTTCAAAACATACCATAAGGACAACTTGCCTGCCCTTCTCATTAAATGTAAGTACATAAAGTGTCTAAAGAGCACAAAACTGCCATGATTGAATGGTTCAAGGCTTATTGCCCGGTTTGCTGGTTTCCTTTTAGGCTTTACTCCACATTATACTATTTCTGCATCCAGTCCTGCTTCCAAATACTGTACTTTGACTTGGGTTTGTCTCTGCGAATAAGGAGGCTATTCATGTAACCTACTGCACTGAGAATTCTTCCACTTCTTTCCTCTGTAGACTCAAAGTGGTTATAGGACCTTCTTCCCTCCCACTCCAAGAGATAAAAACACACTTAGTTTCCACTTGCTGAACAAAGCACAATTGCATTTTATTTTGTTACGCTAAAAGCAAAGCTTCCTGTGAAGTCATATAGTATGCTCTTTTTATTAGTAACAAGTTTCAATGAGGGCTGCCCATAAAGTATGTAAACCTAAGGGCATTTGAAGTTGAAGAATTAATAAGTTTGGTCCAATTACAAACATAGAAAATAGAAGGAAATTGTAAGTGAGCAAGCGCAGGAGTATCTCACAGGTAAAGACAGCTTAACAGGAATTTAGCCCCAAGCAGACAGACCCATTTATTGCACTACATTCTGTAAAAACATTAGGAGCTTAGTCACACTTACTGAGCCATTGCACCAGCACAGAGACAAAAAGGTACTGAACCAAGGAAAATTGAGATTATATTGGTAATAAATGTGTATGCATTCCTTTTCTAAAGCACAATATTGGAAAAGTACAGCTTCTGAATGGAACACGTAGCATCCACACGTTCATGAAATTGAGAATTCAACCGTCAAAGTGTATTTCCATCACACTGGGTCGCTATGCTCACATAGCTGTAAATGTAATACTCCTTATTCACTAAGCAGTGAATTCCTTTAGTGAAGAAGCAAATAGCATTGGGAGCAGTTTCTTGTGCAATGTGGTGTAGTCAGTTGGACAGTGGGAGCCCTGCCATCAACCCCCTAATTTGACACTTTAAACTGCTGAAGTAAAACTAGTGAATACGACACAGTTCACTTTGCCGAATTCACCACTTCAACACTTGATGAATAGGCGAATTACGTGCACACAAAGTGATGTGACGTGTCCGTAAGTTTGCAGAGTTTGCTGAATATCTGCATATGGGGAAGTTGGGAATGAATGCGAATTCTGACCTTTAAGCATCTGTTTGGACTTTTACGAATAAGCCCTAGAATGTGCAGGGCATGTGAATTTACCAAGCTGCTGCAATGTTTAAAGGGGAACTATAGTTGAATTACATCTTTACATATGCAGTACTATACCTTAGTGAGAAGTGTTTCTCCCCAGTAGTTGTTTCATGTGTCGCAGAATGATTGAGTAGGCAGCACTGATAAACTCCTGCACCAGGAAATGTGTGTGTGACGTGTACTGGCCAGTTTTCCATGAAAATGTACCTCCCCTGGACATTTTTGCCCTACTTACTACTTAGCACATGTGCACAAGTCAGCTTTCCCTCTGTAATCTCCTCTAAATGAGCTTAATTTATATGGCCAAAAGGTCAGCGCACTGCTTAACCAATAGCAGTCAGGCAGCTTTTTCTTCTCATGTTCCCTAACTTGCAAAACAGAAAGGAGTGGAGGAAAATTTCAGCTCTCAGGAAATCTAATTAAGGCTAGGTTCACGCTAGCGTATTATGCACAGTGCATAATACGCTAGTGTGGAAAAAAAGAAAAGAAAATTACACCGAGCGTATTTTTCTATTGTACTTACCAGCGACAGTGTGAACGCTCCTTCAGCGTTCACAGCACTTCATATGTGGTTGCATTTTGGGCACACCAGCCAAAATGCAACACACAGCTTTCCGGACCCAGTGTATGCACATCATATGCTAGCATGTCCAGACCTAGGTAAGTGCTATCAGCTTTCATTGAGCCATATTTTTTTTTTCACACTAGCTGTGCATAATACGCTAGTGTGAACCAAGCCTAAGGGAAACATACGGCAAGTATTATTTCTAGCCGCATGATGAAGCCTGGTAATTGACAGGCGAAACGCGTCCGGCGTGTTCCCCCGCCTAACAGCTGAGTGTTGCAGTCATCGGCTCTGTCCCTGCATGCCAACGTCTAAGCTGTACAGTCACACCGGCAATACAATCTTTCAACCTCCCACCTACAGGGCATTCTGATACTAATACCTACAGTGACTGAGCCGCCTTATATGCTGAAACTGGACTTCTAACTGCTTACTTGACACTGACTGGTATTGAAAGCACTTTATAATCTAGATATAATCTATACTTTGATTTAAAATAGATTTCAATATAACTGATATATTTATTTAATTAACTAACTAACTATATATCTAGCATTACCAGCTACTAAATTATGTGATACTGACCACAGCTGTTAGGTGTTACCTCTTAGTGAGGCATTTTAATTGTTTATAACACCTTCTTCCCCCCCCCCCCCCCCCCCCCTTTTTTTGCGTTTGTTTTTGTATTTATATGAATATTTTGTCTACATCTAATAAATTCTGAGTGCACCATTTAGGTTTCTTTTTCTCTTTTTTTGCTTAAGTATTATTTCTTCCCTAAACTTTTTTATAATTATTTGTGTCAGCAATTGGCTTAATATAAAGGAGTTTTATATGTAGGTGTACAGTTATATCAGCACTATAGTACCCCTTTAAAATAGCCCATGCAGCCCCAGCACAGCAGTCAGGGACAATAAGTAAGATTTTCTGTAAAGCTTATCCAAATCGGAGACACTTGACAAAAGTCATTAGGTGGGCTGGGTCAGAACAATGCCTAAACAGAAGCAGATGTAATGTACAGAGTCAATGCAAAAACTGAATTTGTTATTACATATTGTACATTAGAGAAAAAAAACACAGATAAGCCTCGCTAACAATGGACCAGTATAGCCTTCCCCCAACTGCTTATTAGCTCGATGGTAAAAGCAATAAACCTTATGGACACATGTACAGTAGTTAGATGCATGCAATACAGTGTAATATATGTATACTATAAGAAGGGACAATTGTGAGAACAGACTATAAACCATCAGTCATCCACCACTGTATTCCTCCACCACTGTATTCCTCCACCACTGTATTCCTCCACCACTGTATTCCTCCACCACTGGATCATGTATTAGAAACGTTAATAGTGATAAAATCTGCTGCCACTGTTTCCATAAAGGTGCTGCCACTATATGTGTACTATGAGCTGGACAGGGCAGTGATTTTATGAAATACCAGTTTTAGTATAAATAAGTATTAAATCACGAAACTGGAGCAGCCTGGGAGTCTATTACTTTATAAACTAGATACCATTTTTGGACTGCCCTTTCACTATGTGCACCCTAAAATCTAAAACTCACCCAAATTTATAGTTTCACATTTCCATTTTTATAAAAACTGGAAAAAAAATGATTGCAATAAAAGTCTTAACTATTAAAAAAAAATTAAGTGATCCTTCCCCAGAATCCCACTGACTGTAAAACTAGACCATTGGTAGGCTCCATTTCCTGCATCTAGTGCAGTATCTGCTCAATGATGTGCGCCACATGGCTATAGGTTTACTAAAGACACACGAGGGGGTCTACAAGGGATATGAGAAGATACATTGTGGTACATTGTCCTTCCATACATAAGACAAAGCTGACATACAGGGGAAGATGCCATGTCAAAGGCCTGGCATTCAACCAGCTAGTCACAACTGCAGCCAAACAGAACAAGTCATGCCATAACTGCACCGTTTACAGAAGCTGCCCCAACTCCCATCCCAACACCATTCTGCTAGTTAATTCTCATTTGCCCCACATATTTGCCTGATACTATTAGTGGGAATTGGGGGGGGGGGGGGGGGGGGGGGGGGGGGGGGGGGGGGGAGGGGGTGTGAAGATCCCAACCTGACTCTTTTGCATTAGCAGTACATACGTATACTTGGTAATATTTACTACAATACTTAATTTAATATTTTCAATGAATTATAAATAAAATATGCAGAAAGATGATATAGAAAGGGAATCATTTATTTATAAAACAGAAAGCCTGCCAAGCTAGCAGTGGTTACATAAATATGATAAATACAATATGACTGAACAAATGCAAAATAAATAATTTAGGGGAAGCAGATCATTTCTGTTTCCATAGTGAAGGGATCCATGAAATACCGAGGTTATCAAATAGCTTAGTCAGTGATTAGAAATAATAGTATTTAGAATAATATTTATTCGTTTTTAAAATATACTGTTCTTGTCATATTTTTATTATCCATTTTTTTCATTTCTCAGAAATTAATTCCACCTAAAATAAAGTTTTAAAGATGTCACACACGTTGCAGCCTGTATTGCGGAGTCAAATCAAGTTATTTAGTTATTTGGTTTACCAGCAAATGCTTGGCTTCCTGTTACATGGAGGGGGTTAAAGGCTGGCTGGCATGATAAGTCAGCCTACAGTTAGCTGATAGGCTTATATGTACACATAATGCGGTCTGTGCCAGTTACAAACAGTTTGTTTTGTTTAAATATAAAATAATTAGTATCTGCCTGAAAACTGAACAACATGCTTGTATTTCACAAAGCAGGCAACAAGACTTGTGACATTCTCAAACTTTGAAATCATATTCATAATAACAGTATTTTCCAAAAATGTCAGGTGGCAAATACTGAAAAGAAAGGCATAAAATATGTTCTCGCCAATAGTATTAAGAAGTTTTACATTCTTGATTTTAAAGTGTTTTTTTTTTTTTATACAAACCCTTTGTAGTATTTTGAAATTTTCATTATCATTTTATAAAAGTTCAACATAATAAATGCCTAAACATAGTCACAAAGGTTGGGGTTGAGGAAACTCACAGGGTTTATAATGTATCTCTTAATCTGGAGACAACTCTATCAACTGACTCTTTCCCCACTTGATACTGCAAGATGTAATCACAAGTGTTTTCTTGGTCCTTATGACAAACAATGACATAGATATATTTACAGTCCTGGGTACTGCAGGTCCCTTCCCAGTATTCCATTTCACTGACAGTTAGTGGAAAGATTTTTTTCCCTTTAACACACACACTGTTTACTCCTGGAATCCTTAGTTTAAAGGAAATAGTGCTGTTTTCTGGAAGAATTCCATTTAATGGCTTCACCAGCTCAAAATCTTTAGCCCAGGATTCAAATGCTAAAGGAAAAATAGGCCACCTGACTGCATTGTTGGTACAATTAATAAGGTAGTTCATTTGAAAACTGTAGACTTTACTGTTTTTAGGCATTACATTTATACATATGACATAAGTTCCTGACCGGGGAAGACGGACTAAAATTTCTAGGACATTTTGCTTTTGCATTTGAAAAATGTGGCCTCGCTCTATTTCTGAAGTCAGCTGCGTTTTATTGGAGTATAAAGTAGAAAATATACTTAAATCCTGCTCGAGTTGAAATGTTATAGTGCAAGATCCATCCTCACTTTCAATCATAGAGTCGAGGTGTGAAGGTTGGAGGAGTCCAAAATTTTCTGTTTCAGGGGTGGGGCCAGCTGGGTTGCTAAGGGCGGATGGAAAAGGAGGCCATTTGACTCCAGGCTTGGAACAAGTCAATAGGTAGTTACATATATAACCAAAGGATTCTCCATATATCTGAAACACATAGGATCCAGTTTTAGGAAGTCTGATATTAAATTCAACTCTGTCCTTTTGGGATCTTTGCAAAATTTGGTTAGGTATATTTTGGGTGTCATCGGATTTCAAGCTGCTTGTTAACTTCAGCACTTTGTTTAATGTAAAGCTGATAGTAACATTTCCATCTTCTGTATGAATGACTGGCTCGGGATGTGAGGGCCGATCAAGTCCAATCTTTTCTGATTCTGGATTTGGACCTACTGGATTACTCAGTGCAGATGGGAAAGGAGGCCATGTGACATTGGGGTTGGAGCAAATTAAAAGGTAGTTGCAGATGTAGCCTGTGGAACCTCCGACAATCCGGAGCACGTAAGAACCAGCTTGTGGAAGACGGACATTAAATGTAACCCTGTGTTTTTGTGAAATCTGTATTATATGATTCTGTACAGTTTTTACGTCTTCTGATTTTAAACTGCCGGTGATATGAAGTACTCTGTCAAGTGCAAAACTAATAGTGCAGCATCCATCCTCAGTGTTAATGACTGGGTCAGGGTGAGACGGATGATGAAGTCCAAATTTCTCTGTTTGTGGGCTTAGGCCAACCGGGTTAAGAAGAGCAGATGGAAAAGGCTTCCACTTTACATCATGGTTGGTGCAGATTAACAAGTAGTTGCAGATGTATCCTGAGGAGTTGCCAAATATTTGGAGAACATATGACCCAGCCTGTGGGAGATGAACTGTAAACTCAACCCTGTGTTTTTGCCATCTCTGTATCACATGATTATCTATATTTTTTAGTCCATCACATTTTAAACTACTAGTTAATTTTATTTCTTTGTCCGATGAAAAACCTATAGTGCAGCATCCATCTTCAGTATGAATAACTGGATCAGTATGTGAAGGTTGAATTAGCTCAGCCATCGCAGATATCCAACTTGGACCAACAGGGTTGCTGAGAATTTTGGGAATGTGAATGCTGGAGTTCACTTTTCTGCAGTTAATTCTGTAATCCAAAACCAGCTGGTAGGCTTCACTTGAATTGGGGGTCTTGGAAAATATCTGTAGGTAATTTTGGCCAAGTTTTTGAGGGTAAACGTCAAGATGAAGTCCGTGTTTTGTCAAGGTCATCAACCCTGACTTCTCAGTTTCATTTAGGGAAAAAATAAACTGTAGATGTTGATCAGTCTCGATATCAACAGAAGCCTTTCCTTTCACTAGGAAGAAAAAGATATAATACGGTTAATAAAACCACAAATATTATAAATGGAGATAAAGATAGTGCTGATGATTAGCAGTACAGGAAATAAGGATTAGACTCCAAAGTAATAATGTGAAAAATTTTCATTTTGGATGTCTCCACATCACTTAAAGAAAAATTAAGATACCCTTACCATAATTAAAACACGGTCCGCCAGCCTAAACCAGTATATTTAGCAAAGCAGCAAATCAGTACGTTTTGGTTGTAGTGCTGTCTACTAGAACTGCTGGTGCAAGCATCTCATTGCCAATCAATGCTGAATATATATGAAGATGAGAAAGGGTGATTTCATGCATTCGCTGAACAATTTCCATTTATGTAAATATGCCCCCAGTCTTTTATGGAGCAATCTTCCACAACAAGACCTGCCCTACACTGCTTTATATTCAAAAGGAAGCATCTGGCTCTGGGTCCTTCTGTCCCATTGTCTGCTCAGATACTCCATTATGGCACAAGCACAATACAAAATACCTCCCTACCCCATTCTAGAAACCTTACTACTAGGGGAAACTACTATTTACTCCAGTCATACAAATAAATTGTCCAGGTGTTTTAATACACAATTACCTGGACATGATTTGCAGATTTCCATACCACTTTCAATTAAAAATATATTTTTTATTTCAGCACGATAAAACATAGATGGTGCATGATTAATGAATAATGTACCAAAAATTATAAATGAATTTTATTGGGTAATATAGAATGATCTATCTTTATTAGGTATCCCACAATGGAAAAAGTGAAAAAAAAAGCCATTTGGATTGGCATAGCATCTGTTACTATGCAGTACTTATTCAAATGACATCTTTGAAGTTAAATACTTGATTTTTTTTTTTTACTTTGTTTTATTTTTCACCTTGCTGATTGCAGGCAATTTTTATCTTTATGGATAATGTAAACAACAAACACAATATAATTCAAGAATTCAGCTTCAAAGGTACGATTTTTACTATTTAGAAACAATGTTGGACTGGCCCATCAGGACACAGGGAAATCTTCCTTTGAGCACAGGCATCAGTTGGCACTTTTGTAGCTTCATGGCACATTCCTGAGGGTAACATCATGTCATGTCTCCTGCTGGGCCAGAGCACTCCAGTTTGCTGTTCAGGAATAACTGCCAATGCCAATACAAATCAATTGTTTTTTTTCTGGTGTTACATATACACATAAAATGCAAAATATATGTATTCATTTATATAGCAGTCATATATTACACAGTGCTTTACCATTCATTTCAGTCCCAGGAGCTAACAATCTAGTTTCCCTATTTGGTCACACACATAGACAGACACAGATGTATGTTTTTGGATTGTGGGAGGAAACCCATGCAACTGTGGGAAGAACATTCAAACTCCATTCAGATGAAGTCCAGGGTGGGAATGAACCCAGAATGCAGCGCTGCAAGGCAGCAGTGCTAACCACTGAGCCACCACACCGCCCAGTTATGACATATGCCCCCAACATATAGGGAGATTGTGTTACCTGTTTCAATGATGGCTGTATCAGGCCGACAAGAAAGCATTCCCAGGCTATAGAAATGGCTTCTATGGTAAATGTTGTTTTCAAATTGCTTTTGAGAAAGTTGTGGCTTCAGGAGCTGACATTGAGGCTGTTCAGGGAAATGATCTTCAATGAAGAGCGCAGGGTGTGTCAGGAAATAAAACTCATTGTATCTGAGAGTGATTACAATATAGAAATACCTGTAATCATGTGCAAAGTGTCTCAAGTAATAGCAAACCATAGCATTAACAACACTGTATAGAATAACTGAAATAACAATGGCTGAAAGGTTAAGCTGACCACACAGAGACCAGAGCGTGCACAGGAAAAATCTTGTTTGTGTTGGAGGATCTGGTTTATTGATAAATATAATGATGAGTATATGTGGTCATCTACACACCTTACTGATAATACATTTATCTATTTCCTAAATCAAATCATTTGGATTTACAGGCATAGATGCCATCTTCTGTGATAGAATTCATTTTACAGCATTCCATCACAGTGAGTTAAGATAACTAAAAGTGATGATGTAAATTTATATTTGGTTTCTTAGGAGGAACTACCGTTGACATATGATACTTGATAAAGAATACAGATAAATGTAAAAGAATTTGGCAAAATCAACCCTAGTTACATTCATTTTCATCTGTAGCTAACTTCAGTGGTATGTATCTCCACTGCACACTCTTTTCCAGTGCACAGATGGCATGTGGGAAATGTTGAATCATGGATAAAATTACTAGAGATTAGGCACAAAATTCTTTCTGTAAGAGTTCATAGAGTTCTATGAGCCATTTAGGGCTCAACTTGGGGTGGTAGGAGCCCTGTAAACACAGTGCCACAATTATAACCTGACAATGCTGCAGCAGTTCTCCATAACCAGCTGTCCAACCCTCCGTATCTTGCTTTGTCAGGTTTTTTTCTGCTTGTGGCTGCAGCAGCACTTGGACATAAGCAGTGCTGCACATCCCACATTGTAGAGCCCTATAGCCATTTAAATTAGATAAACATGATCATTGCAACTATAAGGAACAAAATTTTTTCCCATACAGTGAACACTTTGGGGGTTATTCACTGTTTTTGTCATTGTTGTGTACAGGTGCGAATTCGCCAGATACAGACAGTCGCAATAGGCTGCTACTGTAGCAGTTGTGTATTCATAATGAGAATATTGTCGCAGTTGTGACTTTATTTTGGGGAAAATTATCACAATCTTAACTTTCAAAAATTGTCGCGACTTTACAATGGGGAAATGGTTGTGGATTTGCTATGGGAATCCGCTGTTTGAGAATTCGACAGTCGAATTCGCACCTTAGTGAATAACCCCCAAATTTACATTTATTGTAAAAAGTGTAAAGATAAGCTTCAGTGGATACATTTAATAGTAAAACAGACCATTTTACAACAACGTATTACAACGTTTGTACATTTATCCACTGCCG
>WMED01004662.1:3048-20435 GCA_019650415.1 Pipa parva
GTAAGATCTCATCTTGAATAAGCAGTAAAGTTTTCATAGCCAAATAAAAAAACTGCCTTTAGAATTATTTCAAATAAAATCATCTTGAGTACACATGAACAGATTTTCCTGTGACCACGGCAGTGATTTCTATCAGCCAGAGTAAATTAGCGGCTATTGTTTGGGTAGTGCACCTTAGCGACATTGTCACAGGTAGGAATTTCTTAGCTTAGACTAGATCTCATTAAGACATCAACTTTTTGAGATAAGCTGCATTAATGCTCTGAACTGTATCAAGTATTAAAATATATTGTAGAGCACAGTTCTCTTTTTGGAGAGTTGAAAAGAAGTTAAACAGGGATAATAAAATATGAAATTTCCTAAGAACTATATATCTTACATAGGTAATGGAAAACCACACATTATTATTTAAGGCCCCTGCAAAGTAAATACATTTTTTTTAAGGAAAATTCTCTGATATTAATACACCTTTAAAGGAAACATATATTTGTAATAGGGTATTCGCCTTGGATTTTACTAGTTTAGAAATGGTTTACAAATGGAAATATATATTTATAGCAAATCTATTCCACCCTCAGATCTATAGCATTAATAAGATTAGCACAAGCTTGATGAATATCAAGGAACATTTTTACAAAAGATCCTCTTTATTATATTATACAAAGTCTTCCTTTCCATTTCTAGAGATTTGTTGTTTTCATTTTATTTAAATATTTTTGGACAATGCATCCTGGTAAATTGGTGCCAAACCTGCTGAAAAACACATTTTTCTCCCCCTTGCTTCCTGATGTAATCATTTTGAAGCCCCGGGTGTTCAAGACCATTACTGGCTGTGCTCGGGATTTTCATATTTCAAACTGAAAGGAATCTGGCATAAAGTACTGGACATTATTTCCTTTACACATTCTTTTAAAAGGCCAGCCAAACGTTTCCCTCTGCTTTTATATCAATAATATTTAAAGGAGTAACAGATGCTTGGGTTAACACAGCTTTTTTTGTTGTTAAGTTTATTTCTCAATTTAAAGGGCAACAGACTTGTATATAAACCACAAACTAAGTGCATTCACAGTACTGCTTTAAAATGAGAAAATGAAAAAATATTTTAACATAAACTTACAAACATCAGAATGGAGGAACGTTTGATAGGGGTTAATTCTTTCTGATATTTCAACTATATATGTGTGTGTGTATGTGTGTGTGTGTGTGTGTGTGTGTGTGTGTGTGTGTGTGTAATCACAATGGTAAATTTAGGCTGAAAATAAAAATAGAAAATATCTTTTTTTTGTAAAAAAGAGCTTGTGCATACTCTCTCTTTAATAACAAACAAGAGGAAATGACATCACAAATAGGTACATTCAATTTACCTTAATTGAAACTCATTTCATCTGTATACTGGAATAGTATATACTGTACATGAAGCAGGGTACCAGACCTCCCACAGTATATAAACCATGTATGGAGAACTTTTCTCCAGTTTGGGGATGAACAAACTGAAAACTGTTAATGATATTTCTAGACAGTCGACAACTAAGGCAAAAGAATGTCCCATGTCTGTCCATATTCAGTTAATATACATGCAAAACTGACTTTGTTGTCTATGTATTAGTTTGCCCATGTGGGCTTCTATACATTGAGGAAAATATCCATTGTATAAAATGCCCAATTTCTCAACATAAATCTTCCATTAGGTTGGGCAATAAATCGTCACCGTTATTCTAAACATTTTGCAGGGAGTGAAACACACAGTAGAACGGCATAGATTTATGGTACTGGAAAAAGTAGATCGATCCATCAGGGGAGGTGATAGAGAACTTATGTTGAAACAATGTAAGGTATGGCAGTTCAAAAGTTTTCAACTTTGGATCCTAAGAAAGATTACAATCTATATTTATATTTATAGTGTGAGGTATGTAAACGTAATCAATAACTAGGTAGATGTGCTCAAGCATGCGTCTTCTGTCTTCAGGTTATCAACCCTGCTAAAAATCACACCTGTCATACATGTCAAAGACTCAGGGGGTTATCGACTAACGTGAAAATTCGACTGTCGAATTCTCAAATAGCGGATTCCCATAGCAAACCTGTGACCACAACAATTCTTCCATTGTAAAGTCGCAACTGTGACAATATTTCCATAGTAAAGTCGCAACTGCGACAATTTTAAAGTTACGATTGTGACAATATTGCTGTTATTATATGTATTTAATACCTGTCATGATTGGTCTAAATTTACACAGGTGAAAAAAAAAAAACTGACAAGAACACAACCGCCTTACATTCAGCCTCCACCAGTGAGTCTTTTAAATAAATGCCACATTATTTGAATAAAAACTTACTGAAGGACTGCTGTGAAAATGAAGACTTTGAAAGAGAAAAACTACACCTAAGTTAGAGATATGCTAATAAGGAAAAGGGCACATAATAACCAAGCAATGTCTCACTGGTCAAAGGAAGATAGAGTTACATCAAACTAACCAGACACTGTCTAGAAATGTTCGTCTCTCAGAATTTTGAGATCAAACAAAATGGAATCTATAAAACCTCCAGTTTTAAAATTATTTGGATTTTCTACAACAAAAGGAAAGAAACTCTTCTTTTAGGAACTACAGACTAAAGTGGTGAACACCACAACTACTTATATTTAGAAAGGTGAATCCCAATTAGGTATAAATATTTATGTTGTCATGGATTAAACTTCACTTTAAAGTATTTCAAGCTACTGTTCAAGCAGAGTAGGACCCCTGACCAATATATGAGGTACAGGTACATGAATATTTGTTTTTTTGGTACTTATGAATAACTTTATCTTGTGTTGATGGTCCTGTTCTGCTGCTGTTGCTGAAAGAAAGAAGCACACTGTGTATATCCAGACACACAGCTTTAACAACATCGCTAGCACTATGGACAGTTGCAAATGGCATTATTTGACTAAAGTCAGTTTTCATCTCACAGATCAAAGTCACAGGTACAAAAGAATAAGTGAATGTACTGATCCACATTATAAAAAGGAAAAGTTAATTGTTTGTCTTAGTATACAGTACTTGACTTTATTAGCTTGCCTATTTCCTTACATCATTAAGGAACCATGCATATATATATATATATATATATATATATATATATATATATATATATATATATATATATATATATATATATATATATATATTTTGATACCCAAGATGCGGTCACTGTTTATTCTACCCACATGACCACACCAGGCATGTGGCTATGGGCATCATCAACAGGGGCAATTGTTTCCAGAGGTCTAGTAACCCATAACAACCAATAAGCTGTCAGCATTCTCTGGTATATGGAAGCAAGAATAATTCAAGTCAACCTCTGATTGGTCCTATAGGTTACTAGACCTCTGTAATGTTTATCACTGTTGATGAATTCCCAGGCATATATGCTTACCAGGCTGCAATGATAAAAGCAAATGGTTTCAAAGAAGTGTGGAGCGACTGATTATATTATAAATATTGCCTGTACTATAACCTTTATTATACTATCCCTTTAACAATAACATGAACCATAAAATCTACTGTATGTCTGTTTTTTGCATGCCATTTCTTTATGCCAGTCTTTCCTAATCCACAAGAAACAGAATCTGATAAGTGTACAGATATTTCTAAGTGGTCTAGCCAATGGATAAGTATGGTGCTTAGTCTAATTCAAAACTACTGACAAACATGCTTTGTCACTACGAGGAACATGAGCATGTCTACATTTCAACCTTCACCCATTCAGCTACATATTGAAGTGGCGACACTTCCACAAGCATGCACTTGATATGTGTATCTTAGAGTTTTCCACACGTAACTGTTAAAATATTATATTAAAAATGTTAAGAGTCTTAACGCTTCAAGTGTCCGATGGCTGCATCACATACAGTTGTAGTGTACTAGTGTTTTATACAAATGGAGACAGAACCATCAACTGATAAAATGCCAATATACATTTCTTAACTTTAAGTTTCGACCATGAAATCCAAGTCTAACTAGTGATGGTATGATTGAGATCATGCTGTCCAAACCTCTTAAGCAATATCCAAATTATAAGGGTAAGGACCAATTATACAGTAATGATCATGGAGAGGGGTAAAACAGAGCAAGCTGAATACAATTCTTTATATTATGACAAAAGAAATATTTCTAAAAGGAAACTATACTTTAATGCATTTTTTTATTCAACAATAAACAGTTCTATAATATAGTTTTTATTTTTTAGATTTTTTTTACCTCCTGAATAAACATGATTCTCCCTTTTACCAGCAGCCCAATTAATCTCAACAGAAAAAACTGCGCAACTTCAACAATTAGACGCTCAAACAGAACAGTGCATCTTGGAACAGGCTTTTGCTTGATAACAAAACAAACTGCTTTTACTCTACAGAGTAGGTAGCAATATTTTGTGACATTATTTAAACATTTTCTGGATAAGAGTTTGTCAAGGTGTAGGTATTATGAGAATATTATTAATTTAAATGCTTGTCATTTAAAGCTGTCCTTTTTTTAAAACAACTGCCCAGTTGGCCCATTTTATAAACACAACTCTTTTCTGTCTATTTATAAAAAGGTTTTCTATGTAAAAGTGATAATTGCTTAAAATACCTGTGTCTTTAGAAATCTAAAAAAACTGCTTATTTGACACAATCAAGGGAAATGACCATATTTTTCAAAACAATATGATGCATGTCAGTTGATTAAAAAAAGAAGAGGTATCTGCCCATTTTTTCCATTTAAAATATCCATTTTTTAAACCTCACCATTCAAAAATAGTGGACCTGCCGCGTTTACCTTCCAAATAGATGAAATGTGAAAGCTCAAGAGCTTTTAGCAAGATTTTACAGGATGCCCAATCTGCTCTAGTGCTTCAAATCTTTTTTTTTTTTTTAAAGATACCTTTATTTACTAGGATGTGAATCCTAGTCTAGGACTTTACATTTGATAACCCGAACAGGAAATACTTTGTTTTAATCAAATGCATTAAATTCAAGAAGAGGAGAATAAATGAATAAAAGCTAACTGAATGCAATAGCTGCTTTCAAAACAAATATTGGACTATAAAAAAAAATAACAACACTACTTTCGGGCAATGGCAAACTATGTGTTTTTATGGCAGCATAGAGAACACAGCCAGCCTGCAGCCAGTATCAATAGGAGATGGTGGCAAATATCTGGAAACTGTTTCAGATGTCAAAATATGATCAGGGTGTATTGCCATGTTAAACCATGCATGAAAATGTTGCCAGACCTTTTGCTGCAGTTGTCCATTGTATGTAAAGGACCATGGGTTTCTTGCATTGTCTATGACTTTAGATGCTGGTATTACCACTACTGGCATAGTGCCACTGGCCATAAAATTTCCTTCAAGATGCAACACTTCAGGATCTTTCAATAGTCCATGCCTGTAGAGTTCACATAAAAATCCATTGATAGAGAATCTGTTCAATGGTCTTCTCCATTTTTAGAAACTTTTCTACAAATATTACCAGACTTGCTTAAGGTCTGAATTTACAGAACAAGTAGGCAAAGGGAGAATGAATGGTAAAGACAATCTAAACAGGTGTTTCCCCCAAAATCTCAACATAGCTCATATGAATACTACAGGAAATTGATCTCCAGAGGCAGCAAATTGTTAGCATCTTTAATGCATTTTTACATTCCTACTGTGCAAAATCAGCCTGTAAAAACATGCTATTTCTAACAAGTGCCTTGTCTGGGTTCCTATACCATTTAATTTCAGATGACTTTAATGAGAACTCTGCTCCATATTTTACCTCCCATCTGGTTCTTATTTGACAATGAAATATTTGTATTTTCCAACCCATATATTTTTTGAGCTCTGAGAACAGATGTCTTTCCTTAAAACATGACGACAGCAGGTCTTGTTGCAATATAAAAATAGATATTTACTGTGGTGGTGAAATAACTTTGCATTAGTCACCTATCGCTATGGATCCAATATTGCTCAAACTAATACCATTTTCATATTATTGTATTGGATGCTTTAAAAATCTGATCACTATTATGTGAATGGTTACTCAAAGAGCAAACTGATGCATCACTTGCAAATGGATAGATTAGAGACCAAAGAGACTTCCGGGAGGCGGGCAAATAGCCGCATTATACTCAGCTCCACACCAAAGACAAGAGGGAGAAGCAGAAGTAGGAGTGAAGCAAAACTAGTTGTAAAATTTACACAACATTGTTGCTGTTGTGCGGATAGCAATGCGGGCTGGATAGCTATGCGCCGCGGGCCGCATATCGCCCACAGGCCGTTGGTTGTGCACCACTGATTTAAACTAATTCTTTTGTAACAGGGCCCAACCCACATACATACATACATACAGTTAGATCCATATATATTTCGACAGGGGCACAAATTTTTTTTTTTTTTTTTATCTGTTTACTGAAACATATTCAAGTTACAGTTATATAATGGACATAAAGTCCAGACTTTCAACTTTCTTTTGAGGGTATCCACATAAAAATTGGATGAAGGGTTTAGGAGTTTCAGCTCCTTAACATGTGCCACACTGTTTTTAAAGGGACCAAAAGTAATTGGACAATTGTCTCAAAGGCTGTTTTCATGGGCAGGTGTGGGCAATTCTTTCGTAATGTCATTCTCAATTAAGCAGATAAAAGGCTTGTGAAATTTATTAAACTCAGAAAATCTCGTTCTCGCTTCTTCGAGTTTAATAATCGGGCGAACACCTGGAAGTTATGGTTATGGTTAGGGGGTGCCAATCTTTCTTTTGTTTTTACCTTTTTGTAACTGAATCCTGTTTTAACTAACATGGAATAAAACTTTTGATGTTTTTACTTGTGGGAGTGCTGGAACATCTATCTTTACCGAACACCTGGAAGTTTCTCACGGTAAGTATTGCGAGATTTGTTGCAATTGATAATTACCGAGAGCAACTTTTTCCATTGAATATATCCATGGAAAGGTAGTCATACTACACTAATGTACAGTATGGCTACTTTACATGGAAATATTCTGTGAAAAAAGTTTCTCTCGGTAAGTATCGATCGCAACAAATCTCGTGGTACTTATCCCAAGAAACTTACAGGTATTCGCCCGATTAAACTCAGAAAAGCCGAAACAGGGTTTTCTGAATTTAATATATTTCACCCCTAGAATTGATTTGAGGTGTGGTGCTTGCATTTGGGAGATTTTGCTGTAAAGAAAACGTGTGGTCTAAAGAGCTCTCCATGTAAGTGAAACAAGCCATTCTTAAGCTGGGAAAACAGAAAAAAAACAATTTGAGAAATTTCTACAATATTATGAGTGGCAAAATCTACAGTTTGGTACATCCCGAGAAAGAAAGCAAGCACTGGTGAACTCATCAATGCAAAAAGACCTAGATGCCCATGGAAGACAACACTGATGGATGATCGCAGAATAATTTCCACGGTGAAGAGAAACCCCTTTACAACAGCCAACCAAGTGAACAACACTCTCAGGATGTAGGCATATCAATATCCAAATCTACCATAAAGAGAAGACTGCATGAAAGTAAATACAGAGGGTTCATTGTAGTTCAATAAAAAGGCTAGATTGGACTTCATTAAAAAAAAATATATATATCTAAAAAAGCCAGCCAGTTCTGGAAGAGCATTCTTTGGACAGATGAAACCAAGATCAAGCTTTATCAAAATGATGGAAAGAAAAAAGTATGATGAAGGTGTAGTACAGCTCATGATTCAAACCATACCACATCATCTGTTAAACATGGTAGAGGCAGTGGGATGGCTTGGGCATGCATTGCTGCCAGTGGCACTGGGTCACTAGTGTTTGTTTGTTGTTGATGTGAAACAGGACAGAAGCAGCCAAATGAATTCTGAGGTATTCACATACTGCATCTATCTACATACATCTACAAAAAGAAATGCATCCAGAAAGCAGATAAGGCTGCATACCAGCCACCAGCAGAGCTGCACTGGTTTGTAGGGATACTGGGAAAATTCAAGGTAGTTCCTGGTTCCTAGTAGGACATGCCCTTATGGTTTACTACTGGAATTAGGCAGCTGGCATAAAGGCCATGGTCTCAGCTTTCCTGGTGGGCCACAATCACCACAGTCTGACACTGGCCATAAAGGAAAGTTAAGTGGGCAACACATAAAATGATTTAATCAAATGACTTTCTGATAAAAATTAAGCTTTTAGTGAAATGACTTTTTATCAGTCTGAATGGTATATTTGGTATAATGAGAAATGCCTGCACCTGTATATATTAATTGGTAGAAGAGTTACCACTGTGCCAGATTAGCTACATGACCATTCTAACATTCTTGTCTTCTGGAAATAGATCTAGTATAAAAACATAATAACCTTGCAAAGGGTTGGTGAGTCTTAGATTAATTCAAGGAAATACTACATGATCCTATAAACCCTGAAAAAATAGCCTTGATAAAAAAAGCAGGGTTAGAACAGTGTTATGGGGCTCCTAGCTTTGAAGCATGGATCTTTCAGATGTGGGTACATAACAATAAAAAAAAGTAGTATCAATGGACTTAGGTCAATAAGGGTGCTAAAAACAATATGAAAAGCGATAAGCCACACAAAAGAGTAAATCTATCCTGCTTTCCCAGAGAATGGCACACCATCTTGAATATATGCCCTACATAGTGGAAGAAGTGGTCATGAGAGATATACTAATGGTTGAAAGGGAGCACTCCTAGAATAACCAAACGAAGGGGAGAAAGAGGGGCAAACCCATCTAGGATTTCCAACGGTATGCAAATTAAGATGGCCCACAAACCAGTAACCTGGAGTATTCTGATTGCTTGACTAAAGGCACAACTGTAATACAGTGCTGTAATTTAATATGACACAGCACCTGGTCACCTGATGCAAGGTGCCTTTTCCCCTAATGTTCCTGAGTCTTCTAGGACAACGGAGAAAACTGGATTCTGCCTTTTTTTACTATTGGTGGAAAATTGTCAAAATATGTGTTTACCACTGTGGGCAACTAAGCCTTGGTGTAAATGTTCTTGTATAATTGCCAGTACTGCATCGGGTGTGCAAATGTCAATGCAAACCACTATTGTGCCTGCTTGAAAAAGTAGCTCATATTCATGTCTATAAAAATACGGAAGCTAATGATTAAAAAAAAGTAAATAAATATGATATAAACATGTAGTTGCTAACAATATCCATTTTCAGCACCCAAATTTAAGCAGTTAATATTATATATTTAATTTCCCCAACCTTATCAATTAATGAGAATCACTTTTATTGCTTTTCTGTAGTCTTTTATGCTTTAAACTCAAGTCATTCTTTGTTTGGTTCAGCTCATGCTGTTATCACTTTTGAGTAGTAGCCTTGGAAACTTGTGCTGTGCTCCCAAGAAGTTCCTTGGGAACTCGTGCTAAGCTACTCCTCTATCCAACAGATGGCATTGCGAGAAATCATGGGCAAGTGCTCCACCCAAGAAACCCAAGCCTTTAGATGTGCCCCTCTGTCCTAACAATATCTCTGTAATGGATGGCTACTGCCATCCCCAAAATGGATGCAGCCAGTGTCTCACTGTGTCATCAAGTGATATAATTCTGGCTTGGAGTATCTCCCCCATGGAACTTTTGCAGCAGATGTCCATGGCAGAGATATAATATTTATTTAGAGAACAGTTTTAGGTGTAAAAAAATATTATAAACATTCCTTAGAAACATATTTTTGAGTTGATCCTGAAGTCCAGAATATATGAACTTTTATAACAGAGGATTACACTCTGTGACATGACATATTTGTTTGTCCTACTGATTATTTTTTCTGCGCTCATGGAACATATTCAATGTCCCAGTCATCTGGAGTAGTGTTTTACTTGGGGGTTTATTGCAGGCAACTGCATGGAAATACAGTAAACTTTTAACAATTTCTAATGGTTCTGCACACACATGCTAGTTAGTGGGGCAGAACATATAACTAAAGTCCAATGTACTTAAATACATTTCTCAGATAACAGCAAGCAAACAGAATTCTAGACAACCATGAGTGTACAGCCTCATTTAAATGCTACCAGACTATTCCTGTTGGAACAGAGCAATCAACAAAGCTCTAGGAACTTTGATTACAGACAGAACTTGGTCAAAATCTTCAGTCTTGGCAACACACTGAGGTTCCCAGGTATGACGACGTATTTTATGTATTGTGCCTATTCAAGGAGTTTGTGTTTTGAAACTTTTGCTGAACATATGTTGCATACACAAATACAATGAGTTGGAATACATTTATGATATGGAATATGAAAGTAGCACTGGGGCTGACTGTGACAAAAACAGATAAAAGTCAATTTTCCCTTGCAAATGTCAGTGCTACACTGGTTTCTACTCCAGTCTCTTACCTTCCTCTCTCAACAGCCAAAGCATCAATTTCATCAAAGAAAAGAATAGAAGGAGCAACAGTTCTGGCCTTTCGGAAAATCTGCAAAAAAATGAGAAATATACATGTGACGCTACAGGGGACCTTTTAAATGCTTCAGGAGCCTTTGCAGGTGTTTAGGGTTAATTATTCTCATTTTCTGAGATTGAGGGGGTTAATCACTAAGGCATGAATTTGACGGTCGAATTTGCAAACGGCGGATTCCCATAGCAAATCTGCCACAATTTCCCCATTGTAAAGTTGCGACAATTTTTTAATGTTAAGATTGTGACAATTTTCCCATAATAAAGTCACAACTGCGACAATATTTTCATTATAAAGATGCAACTGCGACAGTAGCAGCCTTTCGCAACTGACTTTATCTGGCGAATTTGCACCTATACGCAACAATTCAGACTTTAGTGAATAACCCCCAATGACTTTTGGGTTTTAGAAGGCAAATGTAACATTTTGGGATCTCCCTACTTAAAGCAACAGTATATTTTTTTATTGTTTTTACAAAACATACTGTATGAAGAGAGAACTACATATGCTAATATACACAAAGTATGAAGTAAATAAATGTAAAATAAACCTCATGTCTGAGAGCCTTAGGCAACTGCCCTTTTGGCCCTCCTGAATGAACAAACCCTAGTTCAATATGAACTCTCCATAGTTTGTCTGTTGCTTGGTGTGCTACAGTACAGTTTGCTACTGTGCTCATCACTGAATGAGTTCCTTTTGCAAACGCAAAACAAAACATTTTTTTACCCACAACCTTGTTTGTAAAGTGTGATGTCTACATGACACTGCAAGCACAGAGGTCCTCACTTGCCTCTCCCTAGAATGTTACCAGCCCATGGCTTTCTAGGGCAAGAAGGGCACATTGGCCTCCTGATGTACCCTCTGCCCTGCCCCAGCACATCAAATTGGTCCTAATAATGTGGGTTGGTTTCAATCTCTGAAAAATTGGATCTTAAAGTTCAGAACTCTTGACCACAATATATAAAAAGTTAGATCTTATTAATACATTACATTTATGGAATTAATGATTACAACTAAAAATTCAAAGAAAATAAATCCAATTTAAAATACAATTGTGTCTAAGTTTCATGTCTAGTCTGAATTTCTCTAAAGTTTAAGTAAAGACAGGCCTGTAATTTCCAGCATTCATTAGCTTACCTCACGAACTGCTCTCTCTGATTCACCAACGTATTTACTCATCAGCTCTGGACCCTAACAAATAAAGACAATGAAAATGATTGGCCGGCACCGTTGATTATTACATTCATTTCTGTTTGCAGCCTACACAGAATAATTCCATGTGTTTCTGTTCCACAGTCATATCTGAATGTCACAATTGAAAAAGTAAACTTTCTATTCCAATGTATTACATATCAATTTAATAATAAACTGCTTTCTTTGAAAACAGTTGCCCATATCTTTAATGCAACCAGATCAGATCTTAAACCCCTGGCAAAGAAACCTTCATTGTGGTTTGTACCTCCTGCACCGGACAATTTCATAATTATAGTTGGTATCCCAAATTGGATTGAGCATGCTACCTGTCATCTACTGTTAATTACATGGTCTAAATTACAGGTAAAAGAAGCAGATAATTATGGTTTAGTGAATATCAATTTAAATTGCTCCTACCCAAAATACAACTCACAACTCCTCATGTATTAACTCTCTCTTTGACATCTCTTGTATTTAGTTTTCTACCTATTACCTCAAAGTTTTTCTGTTAATATTTTCCTTTTAGACTCTCCCCTGACCCTTTAGTCCCTTTATTTCCAGAGATCAGCCTTGATGTACAATTTTAGTGCTAAGCACCCAAACAAGCTGCTTTGCCTTTGGATTTATCCTCATGGTCAAAGGGAGTCATAAATGACTTCAAACAATTCCTGAGCATTCTTCCCCATTGCTTCATCCACAGCTTTTATGTTTTTCTGTATAAAGAACACTGGGGGGCAGTCCTCCAGCAGGCTATATGGATGTGAGCTCATGCTGCATAGATCCTTGGTGCTATACCCATGGATTTTTCTATTATTCCTATCTCTGAAGTAGCATGCAAAAATGAATCTATACAGTTATATAGTATGAATATGCTGAAAATTGGGACTCTTTTTTTTTTAAAGCGGAAATTAAATCAAAATGGTTTTCTCTTTGTATATCAGAAAGAAAATAAATACTATTTTAAAATCTTTTCCAATATATCTGGATTATTTGTTTTGTTTTTTCAGTCTTTATAGGTTTTATAATACAAACAGTGTTAATTAACAGGCAGCAATGTGGGATAATAAAGAGTAGCCATATATAAATACCATCCTGTGTGATACATGCAGAAAAGAGCGAGTAGTGAATTTAAAGAAGCAATACCCTAACCATAGCTGATATGGTTATGATATAAAAGTATAGGTTCTAACACCATAAAACAGGATATTATGAGCTGTAATGCTATCTTATTGAACTGCTGGTGCTAGTATCTCATGGTGCCATATTGGATTCTCATTAATATGCTAATGAAACCTGACATACTGTTCCACAGAGTGCTTGACTGGTTGGGAAATGTTACATGGTCCATTAAACTATATCAATGAGGCATACATTCAGTGATGGTTTGCTCACGCTGTATACATGATAAGGATCATAAATGTGTTATATTAAGCAAAACAAAACACAGTGGCTCTTGGACTAAACTGGTGGGGGTTGAAATTACAATAAAAAAAAAAAAATCAAGGCTTTGACTCAAACCCAGAATAGCAAAATTCCATGTCAATTCCAATGATTATTCTTTTAGTATTGAGTGAAACAGTGAATTTGTAGCCAAAGTGAATTCACCTGTAATGTTGTGTAGTCAATTCTGTATATTCACTAAATGGAGTATTTACTTGGCAATGCAGCAGTTAATCACATCACCATTTGTAGGTGCTGTCAGGTGTAGTCAGGAAAAGATTCACATTTGCGTATTTTCACAAATTCAACCAAAATAGCTGTATTATAGTGTTGTGGAATCATATTTCCATGGATATGTTTAAAGGAGATAATGCCACTGAAACTCCATCTTTCGATATTCTTGACAACATATTATCAATAGACGTGAATTATCATAAGCGAGGGCAATGCCTCAAGTACAACAATGTTTACAACCCTTTCAATGGTAAATCATTTCTAGTTTTTGTTACCACATTTAAGACTTTTGAGTGAAATGTCACCTTATGCAAAACAAGATTTCTGCCGTAGGGCCCCATTTTGACTGAGTTCACATGGTGAAGTCAAATCATTAAATTCATGCCAGTACACCCTGGCTATTTCGCAATTCTATGCACACTGTGGTCACCATATTGTTTCAAATTGTGGATGAATTTGCAAAGTTGGAGAAGTGGTGTATCATCAGAAATTCAAGCATCTACACAACAATTTGCATATTGAGTCTTTGAGACCTTATCAATAATGCAATTTGGGCAATATTAAGTATCCAATACTAGCCAGATCAGCAAGTCAACTATATAGCCGCTTTACATGCATGTAGGCACGCAACAAAGCTTTAAGTAAAAGTAGATAGGCACAGTTTTAACTTTAAATGTGTTGGTGCCAGGAAGACATATATACTTGGAAGTCATTAAACAGTGAGTCACAAGCTTCTCTTAATGAACAAAAATGTATACATTTCCCTGTGTTTGACAACAACAAGATATAGGAATTCAACAAATAATAAAAAAAACTATAAATGGTGATGTGATGATGTGTGTGTGTGTAAACATGTAAGCCATGATTCTCTATTTGTTGTATCAGATGTTGTCAACAGAGCAAATGAGTAAATTCTATTTTTAACATTTTAGTTTTAAGAATCGAAAGGTAATGCCTTAACCTACTGCTACTCCATGAAATGCACAATACAAATGGGAGGTCTGGGAACTGGAAGGCTTTAATGGAGATTAGCAGGATTCACAATTCGATTCATATGATGCCATCTGATTTTGAGTGTCCAAATAAAGCAGCTGCATAAACGACACTAAAACACAGATAGCCCAAATGCCAGGGGAGAGCATAGGTCCACACAGACAAGAAATTCCACCTCACCCCTTGAAAACTGAATTTAGAGAAGGCATTACCAAATGTAATTGTAGAATCTACAACCAACAACACAGATTTTATGCTATTCAGTCATCATTGTGCATTTAGTCTTTAGTTCAGAGGTCCATGTCTCTATATCAGTTGATGGACATATATCCATGAGTATACCCTTACAGTCCAGCGGAACGTGATTTTTCTTTGTAGTATTATATAACAAGACAAATTATGTTGTGTGCTCTTCTGTTACATATTTCAGGTCTTAATGTAAAAGGCCTCTATGTCCTTATAACAAACTAAGACAAGCATGACCTAAAGGAGTCTTAAGGTGAGAACCATGCAATTTGTCTGAATCACAGAAAGGTGTTTGATATTGTAAAAAAAAAAAAAAAAAAATGTAAATACAAAAATGGTTCTTTTTTTGGTTTCTGTCACTTCGCTTGTAGTTTTAACTTTTTTCCATCAGTATTTCCGACATTCAGAGTTTCCGAAATGTCAAAACAAAGTTTCATACTCTGAAAATATTTGTGCAGCTGTTCTTCATATCTGGAATGAAACCCAAATCTGCTTCTTATCTTTTCCACTAGGCAATGTTTTACTTTGTATCGTTATCAATTCCAAGTTCCCAATACAAATTTAGTTCATTTCAGCTCCCTGGAGCAAATCTCTTTGATGAATATCTTATGATATTACAATCCCTTTTGATAAAGAATTTTCAAAAGGCACAGGAAATGTGACTCCCTAAAACCTCAGCTGGAGCAAGTAGTACCATTTCTGTTCTGCTGTGCATATTGTGAAGGGCTTATTAAAATTCCATTTAGAGAGAAAATAAGATTCTATGCCCATGCTTGCTCTTTTTTCACTCCCAAAATATCAATTTGTCTAAATATATTGTTTATTTATTATTTTACTTTTTACAAGAATACTATTTGTATAAATGCCAGCAAGTCTATGCTTAGCTTAAGAAATCCTTTAGTTTTATACACCGAAACAAAGGACTTGAGCGCAGCAGTTCTGAGCATCTTAGGACTAGTCACATATTGACACTTTTTACAGATATGCAAATATCAGCTATGCAGGGCTACTCAGGCAGCCACACGGATATACACAGGGTATTTGGCTCTGGAGCACACACTATCTGCAGAGCTGTGAGTATCTGAATCCCTTTACTATTTTTTGGATTGAGCCTATTTTACATACATAGTTTAAGGACTGTTTGCCACACAGTAAACACCAGGGCAGTGAGTGAGGCCTTTAGAATCCCAGAAAGCCTGACATTTTTAGGAGAAAAAATAGGAACTGGAAAAAATTTAATGTTTCAGTACAGTCCAATATAATATATTTTCAAATAAAAATATACAGTGATTGCTTACGTAAATTTTCTTCAGGTTTAAAAAGAATTTGAGAAGAATCATAAAAGCTGTCATTTTCATTAAGTCCAGGACACAAACATATATTCGCTATTGCTTTAAATACAAAACAGTTATATCAGTAAAGGGATCCTATAGCCTCAGGCTTTCTTTGTAACAGCTAAAAAAATATACCCAAATAATTGCAAGCATTTAGCTAAGGCTGCTGGAATAGAAGCGATCTCCTTACTTCTTTACTGCCCCAATGTTAGACTTCAAGCTTGAGTCGGAGAGGGCGAGGCTAAAAGGTAGCTTATATTAAAGTTTCTATAATCAGATCCCTACTACATTGTGATTTGAGGGATCTGGCTAAAGGATCTATAATGTCAGCTTTCCTTAGTCTTAGGGAGGTTGATTCCATTTCTTCAGTCTTAGATTAATGCTTCACATAAATATGTTTATAGGTGGACCATGACAAGTTGAAGCACTACATTGTAGCTTGTCCAGATAGACCACAAATCCTATCATGGCATGTCACTTAAAAGAGGATATTAGTGACAGACAGAAGAATCAGTTGTTGCGCATTTGTTTTGTTTTTGTTAAAATTATGTTGTAAATGATGTTTTAAAAAATTGCATGAATTTAAAGGGACACTAGAGTCTGTAGAAGAGTGCTTTCTATTTATCGGCCACTTACTATTAAGTACAACAACTGTTAAAATGACAGGTTTAGGCTTACTGATTTTAAAGAATAATCATAGCAATAGAAGAAAAACAAGCACTTGGAGCAGAGGCTCTTAGCAAATCCTGGCCCTTTCTCCTGTTGCCTTGTGAAAGCTGTTACTTGTGCGCAGAATTTTGATTACTAAGCAGCTTTTGACTCTGAACTGTTTTAGGCTGCTTTTCTGCAGTTTTTCCAATCTTCTTGACCTGTCTTGCACTGTGTTTCCTGAAGAAAGTGAAATTTAATTAGTTTCAGGAGGGGAGAACATGCTCAGTTAGTGAGCATAGCCCTTGACTAAGGGGGAGGGGTAATAATCTGTTTAAATCCTCTTCTCCAAATACCTCTACAATTGTTATGACTATTCTGCAGAATTGTGTCCCTTTAAAGTCTCTACCTTCCAAGATGCAGTATAGAGTAGTTACTTACAAGCAACCCTTTACAGCAGAAAATTAGAATTCATGAAATAATTATCTTTAGTTTGATGTCTCAGGTAGCATTTGTTTACTTAAAATTTGATAACTGCTCCCATAGGTCATCTGGAGATTATCACTGATCATATAGCATATGTGGCTATCTGCATCATACTTTCATGGTGTGACGGGGACCGGTAGTTGGGACCACTGTTTAGTCAGTGACACAATGTCAAATAGTCCAACAAATAAACTTCAGACATCAGGTTTAAGAAAAACTAGCTCGCGGCTAGTTTTATTTAAGTGAAAAACACGTGTTTGTAACGAAAAAAAACAAATAGAAAAAACAAGGATTTCCAAAATAGTCATAGAATGCAATTCAAAGCAGTTCCTTTCTTTCTAAACACAATTCCTCTTCAATGACTTTCAGTTAAAGCAAAGAAACATAGCACTTTACCAT
>WMED01004663.1:0-20434 GCA_019650415.1 Pipa parva
TCATTCATAGTCTAATCTCAGTAGCATTTGGAGACTGGACAAAATCGTGTTGATTTTGCATCAAAAAGTTTAATAAAAGAGACAAAATGTGAGGAAAATTGCAACATTCTTTCTTTTATTACTTTCAATGTAAGTTTTACTTCTCGTTGCTATATATATAGTAAAAAAAAATAAAATAAGGAGAAAATTCAAAAAAGGGGAAAGCATTGTTAAAAACGCTTACTTGATTGTCTCTTAAAATGATTTTTTCTGGTGGGATAACGCGTCCTGTAACAGATATCTGCTTGTCTATCTTCAGACCCCATTTCTCCAACTCTGAGCTGGCCTCTGGGCTTCTGGAAAAATAGCAATAAAAAAGATCCAGGGGGTTATTCACTAAGGTGCGAATTCGACTGTCAAATTCTCAAACAGCGGATTCCCATAGCAAATCCGTGACAATTTCCCCATTGTAAAGTCGCAACAATTTTTAAAGTTAAGATCGTGACAATTTTCCCATAAAGTCGCGACTGCGACAATATTCTCATTATAAAGACGCAACTATTGCAACTGTCTTCATCTGGTAAATTCGCACCTATACGCAACAATTCGCACTTTAGTGAATAACCCCCTTACAGTCTGTGACTTCTGATATCTGTGTACTAATCTGGTAATATTGGGTCATAAGAAGGTTGCATTAAACAGCAACATCTACCTAGAAATTATTCACATATGTTACCTTTCTCTCACTTCCTGCTAGAACAGTCCAGTCCCCAGCAGTTATTTGCTAGTCTGCTGTCACTGTTAAATTAATTGTTTTTTTTTGTATACCTTTTTGTTGGTTTGGTTCAAATCGATGGACATTTACAGAAGCCAGTTCTTTCTCACCTACGTTCCCCTTTAACTGATCAGTCTAGAATCTCAATTTAGTGACCTGGCCAACAGAACTGACAATTTTGTAAAAAATATATATACATATTAGATAGAATCACACGGGAAGCAGCTCTGTAAATATTCACACCAGCACGATTTTGATTGGTCTGACTGGATTTTCAGCATTATCAATTCATTCTCAAGTCAAGTTGGACAATAGAAGAGTAAGTAGGCAAGAGAGAAGAAGCTTCTGTAAAAATAAAAAAAGTGGCAAATGACTGGCTACTAGCTGCTGAGTTAGTAAGCGCAGACTGGAAGGGTAACCGTAGAGGTCCTTAAAAGAAATTAAAGTAATTAAAAAATATTAGGTCTCATATGAACTGATTTTTCATCAATGACCTAAATGAGAAAAGCAAAACAAAGTAAAATAATTCAAAAACCATAAAATGAAATAAAGAAAACTAAATGATGGCCAACTGCAAACTGTCTCACAATGCCTACAGTAAATAAAAGAAATTCATTCCAATGTAAGGAACTCCTTTAAAAAATATTGTAAAAAATCAACTTAAATTTAATGTTGAGTAACTTTGGCAAATGGACAAGTAAATGACTGTTTATAACTAAAAATTCTCCATTAATGAGCTTAAGCTCTCTGCTTAGCTTCAAATCATCTTCACAAATCCCTGACTGCAATCGCACATTATTCCATCAGAATGCTCTCCCACAACCAGTGACGGTAAAACATACCTACAGGGAATGCTAGTATAAAGTTTCCATTTTAAGTATAACAGACACCGAGAAGATAAAATGAAGCATTCATTGGTATTAACCTCTTGAGCTGAGCTATGGTGATTATTCAGCTTTAAACTCTTGGATTCTGCGAAATTGGGCTTTTCTGCTCTGATATTCTAACTACTCAAAGCTATCCTAGTCAGAAGAACAGGAAAAAGCACTATGTGCTACTTCAGATCACATAACCAATAACGACATATCTGATTGGAGGAGCAGTACCACTGCGTTATTGACTTTAAAGGACCAGAAGTAGAGTTTACCAGAAGAAGTTAACATTTAAGTCATCCTACTAGGTAAAATATAGATACCTGTAATCTCAAGAGGGCAGATTACTTATCTGGAATGTTCATGGACATGCACATTTATCTCCAAGATGTAAGCATAGACAGATGATTTAAATTGGAATAATTAATTTCAATATGCTGTTTAGGCACAATTACTGTGCATCATGACATCAAACACACGATTTAAGCACTAGTGTGCATATACCCTTAGGTGAAGAAGCAAAGCATGAATATATTAACTGTCTAGTAAACTAAAAGAAAAATACTATTAATAGACTTGATAGAGCTAGGGGCGACTCTTAAGGGGGGAAATACTTATCATTAGGGGTTTTAGGCTCTGGACTCCTGCTCTCAATACCAAGCTGATCTCTTCTGCGTAGCTGTGTGATCCTCTCCATTTCCTGCTTCCTGTTGAAATGGAATATACTGAGCAAGCGCAGAATCAGAATTCCGGTGTAAAAGTGCTTCTGCGCTTGCTCAACTCCCTGAAAATCCAACAGGAAGCAGGAATTGAAAAGGTTTGCAGCTAATCCCAATAAGCTTTAGTTTCATTTGAACAAGAATTACAAATTGATCTTATTATACTGTAAATGGCCAGCTGAGCAGATGTAACTATTTACAAAAGGTTGTATCACACTATTTTTTTTTTTAAAGTTATTCCCTAGGACCGTTCCTGAGTATAAGGGGATCTACTATTTCTAGGTGTTGCTCTAGTCAAATGTGCTTCTATTTTAAACACTGTTTATGTACAAGAGTTATTCTTAGCTGTTGGCAATCTACTGCTGAAAAAATACTTGGCTAAAGTGGTGAAACGTAATTGCTAAAATGATCTTCCATCTAAAGTTAACTTCTGAAGAACATATCTCCCAGGGCCGGCAGACCCTATATCTATGTTTTGGCAACAGGTAATGTAACTACTTTAATTGCTTAATTGCACCAGCTGGTCTTCGAGAGACTCTTTAATTCTAAGTAAATATAAAGTATTTAATCATTCAGCAAACAATGCAGCTTCTGAAGAATTTAAATAATTTGAAAAAAAAAAAAACCTTTCATAAGGAAACTGACCTCTGAAGGTCTCTAAACTCCTTATACTGATATTTATTAATTATATAACAGGAAAATATTCTCGGCTTTTGTCTTTGTATTAAGTGTAGCAGAAGAGTTACTGAAAGCTCCATATTGAAAGTCTTTCAATTAGTAAATTCCAATAAAGGATGATCTTTTGCTAAGGTCACCCTGTGGTCAATGCACTTGAATGAGCAGTTACTAAACAACATTATCTCTCCTAAGCTGGATGATTAATATTGATTACGAATACTAAATAAAGAAAATGAACAATTTAGGGCAGATATCAACTGCTCGCACCTGGACTTTCTTGTTAATGACTTACAAGTAGGAGCGGTTATTTCATTCTGATGGATTCTTTAGATATTAGTGCTGTGCGATGTGTATACCCCACTACAGAGGAATGCTTTTATTTCTTTTACAGTAGTGTTTTTATGACATCTTCTGCAACACTTTAGGCTAGGTCCACACGAGCGTATGATGCGCAGTGCATCGCATGCTAGTGTGAAAAAAAAGGCTCATGGCAAGCCGCTGGTACTTACCTAGTTCTGGACACATCAGCGTATGATGCACATATGCTGGGTCGGGAATGCTGTGCATCGCATTTTGGCCAGCGTATATACACTGTGCCCAAAATGCGACACACAGGAAGTGATGTGAATGCTGAAGGAGCGTTCACACTGTCGCTGGTAAGTACAACAGAAAAATACGCTCGGTGTATTTTTTTTCACACTAGCGTATGATGCGCTGCGCATCATACGTTTGTGTGAACCTAGCCTTACAGAGATCCATTTTTTTACTCATTCACAATCAAGTTTTCTCTTTCCCCCACACAAGGGACAGTTTAAACCGAAGCACCAGGAGGGGAACCCAGGTACGTTTGGAGAGAATATACAAAATCCATTCAGATAATGCCCAGGGAGGAATTGAATCCCAGGACCTAATACTGCAAGGAATTAGTGTTAATACAGAATGAGGCTGAGAAAAAAGGCAAAAGTCAATTGTGAGCCCTGTACTACTAGTTTGTCAGTAATCTGTTTAAACGTGGAATACACAGGAACATTTCATTATACAGGAAATTATTGGTTTCAGTTAATATACTTGTATGAATACAGACAGTAACGTGACAGACAGGGAGATTAAAATGGTGAAAAGAAGCAATCACCATGAAACATAATTCTGAGGAGAAAGAGGTTAGAAAAATCCTGTAAATTGGTAAAATAATGGTTTGGAGGTCCCATTAAGAATGGTCTGTTCCATTAAGAAAGGTTCCATAGAATACATTCATTATATTATGGCCATACCAGGTTTATTATGGGGGTGGGCAAGTTTGTGACAGAAACAAGCTACAAGTAAAGATATGGGAGGTAATTCACAATAGTGCGAAGGGAGGTGTGGAGTCCTCACCTCACTTCGCACTGACTGATATGCACATGCTGATGTCCTGCACGCGGACATCAGCGAGCGCTTTAAAGGGATTCCAGTCTCGGCGAGACCAATAGAGTCGCCTCGCCGAGACTGGAATCCCTTTAAAGCGCACCTCACTTCGCACTATCGTGAATTACCCCCATGGTTGTGCTTGCCTGAAAGGGAGGGGAAGAGTCTGGTAGCGATTGGGAGTTTATCAGTCTTCCAGTGAGGTGAGAAATCCAGATTGTGTCTCCGGGAAGGACAGTGTCCTAGTCAGATGGGATAGTGTAAGGTGATGTTTAGAACCCTAAAACGGTTTGTTAATGCTGTCTCACAGCTCAACAGTATTGAGTGGCATGAAGTATTTGTAATGGTGGTTCTCCTGGACAACACTGGATGAATTCAGGGATTGGCTAGGGAAAAAGCCCTCCTAACCCAATTAGAGAGTTGCTAACACAGCAAAGCTCAGAGGAAAAGACCAGTGTTGGTAATAGTAACCCAGATGGGAGGGAACCCTTATTTGACAAAATTTTGTTTGTTATTAAAGTGTACTTGTCACCCCAAAACTCTAATACTAATTTAGGTTCTACTAAAGCAGTGGTCCTCAAACTGGGGGTCGCAACACTTTTGGGGTCGAATGACAGTTTGCCAGGGGTCGCTTAACACCCCTTAGGATTGTCGAAGATTTTTGATACCCTTTACCCACGACTGCAACAATTTTAAAGTCGTGACCACGACAATATTTCCATAGTAAAGTCGCAACTGAAACAATATTCCCATATGATTATGAGAATATTGTCGCAGCCGCAACTTTGTCATGGAAATATTTTCATGGATGCTTCTTCAACGTTGTTGAGGTCGCGGCAAAAAAAGTTTGATAACCACTGTTAATGAAATTAACGTCTTCGTAAATATATACAGTGAGGGAAATAATATTTGATCCCTTGCTGATTTTATAAGTTTGCCCACTGACAAAGACATGAACAGTTTATAATTTTAAGGGTAGGTTAATTTTAACATTGAGAGATAGAATATCCAAAATAGAATCCAGAAAAACACCTGGTATAAATGATATAAATTTATTTGCATTTTCCATCGAGAAATAAGTATTTGATCCCCTACCAACCATTAAGAGTTTTGGCTCCAACAGAGCAGTTAGATGCTTCTAATCAACTCGTTACCTGCATTAAAGACAGCTGTCTAAAATAGTCACCTTTATAAAAGCCTCCTGTCCACAGACTCAATTAATCAATCAGACTCTAACCTCTACAACACGGGCAAGACCAAAGAGCTCTCTAAGGATGTCAGGGACAAGATCATAGACCTGCACAAAGCTGGAATTGGCTACAAAACCATAAGTGAGACGCTGGGTGAAAAGGAGAAAACAGTTGGTGCAATAGAAAGCAAATGAAAGAAATACAAAATGACTGTCAATCAACATCGATCTGGGGCACCATGCAAAATCTCACCTCGTGGGGTATCCTTGATCATGAGAGATCAGCCTAAAACTACACGGAGGAACTTGTTAATGATCTCAAGGCAGCTGGGACCACAGTCACCAAGAAAACCATTGGTAAGACATTACACCGTAATGGTTTAAAATCCTGCAGTGCCCGCAAGGTCCCCCTGCTCACATGTGCAGGCCCATCTGAAGTTTGCCAGTGAACACCTGGATGATTCTGTAATTGGGAGAAGGTTCTGTGGTCAGATCAGACAAAAATTGACCTCTTTGACATTAACTCAACTCGCTGTGTTTGGAGGAAAAGAAATGCTGCCTATGACCCAAAGAATACCGTCCCCACTGTCAAGCAAGGAGGTGGAAACATTATGTTTTGGGGATGTTTCTCTGCTAAGTGAACAGGACTACTTCATTGCATCAATGGGAGAATGGATGGAGCCATGTACTATAAAATCCTGAGTGAAAACCTCCTTCCCTCTGCCAGGACATTAAAAATGGGTTGTGGCTGGATATTTCAGCAAGACAATGACCCAAAACATACAGCGAAGGAAACAAAGGAGAGTCTAAAAAAAAAAAGAACATTAAGGTCATGAAGTGGCCTTGCCAGTCTCTAGACCTTAATCCCACAGAAAATGTATGGAGAGAGTTGAAGCTTGGAGTTGCCAAACGACTGCCTCAAAATCTTAATGATTTAGAGATGATCAGCAAAGAGTGGACCAAAATTCCTCCTGACTTGTGCACAAACCTCATCATCAACTACAAAAATGTCTGACTGCTGTGCTTGTCAACAAGGGTTTTGCCACCAAGTATTGTCTGGTTTTCCAGAGGGATCAAATACTTTTTTCTCACTGCAAAATGCAAATAAATTTATTTAATGTATACAATGTGTTTTTCTGGGTTTTATTTTGGATGCTCTATCTCACAATCTTATAATTAACCTACCCTTAAAATTATAAACTGTTCATGTCTTTGCCAGTGGGCAAACTTACAAAATCAGCAAGGGATCAAATCATTATTTCCTCCACTGTATGTATTTTAAAAAATGTGCCTTTATACAGCATTTCTCTTGGTCATGTTCCCTGTTAGCCCGACTTTTCTTTCTAGAGTGTCAAGTGAGCGGGGCTAAATGATGATTGACATTATATCTCCTCCAATCAGATCCCTTAAATAATGATCTAGGAGGGATCTGATTGGAGGAGCTATAATGTCAATCATCATCACCCGACCAAGGAAAGAAAAGTTGGGTTGACAGGGAAGATGACAGAGAGAAACGCTGTATAAAGGTACATTTTTAAAAATACAAATATATTTACAAAAATGTTTATTTCATTAATAGAACCTAAATTAGTATTAGTTTAGAGGTGACAGGTGCACTTTAAAGAAAGAGTCCATTTGAGCCTAGTTTTCCATCTTAACGGTGAGAATCATAAACATACTGATTTTAATCCTGAAAGAGCATCAACCCAAACAGACACAGGAGATGCACAGTTATTTGTAGAAAGAGAATCTTGCCTCATTTATTTATTCCGCATCTGGAATACATTTTCATATGAAAGTTCTGGCTGTGCCTTTATCATTTTCATTAAAATGCATCTATCTTTTCTATGAAGCAAGTAATGCTTACCCCGGGGGGGGCATAGATCCTGAATCTAGAGCAATTGCGTCATGACGGTTTCACAACACAAAAGGAAACAGCTGCCTTAAAAATCTAAACACGCTTGTCTGCATTCACTCCGATCTGCCCGGCAAATGCATGTTTATAACCTGTATGTAACTGGAATTGGTTCAGGTCTTTTAAACAATTAAAGGCAGGGCTCAGGTGCGCAGACAATCCTAGTAATTAGTTACTTAAATGTAGGTTGGCTCAAATATGCAGTTCCTTTCGTCTCTGTGACTCTACATCCTGTTTTTGCTAAAGTATTCTGGGTACTCATGCTAATTATTTTTATTGCTTTGAAAAGAGCTTTTCTTTGTAATTTTTTTTTTTCAGACATACCCACAGGTTCCTATTTTTGTTCTCATTTAAAGCAGCCTTTTGGGCTAAAACTTGCATCCGGTTGTCTGAGAAGTAAATTAAAGGGTAATTCTCACCACCGCCACTTTAAAGCCGGGCAGCAATCAGATTTGAATTCTAAGTATCTAAGTATTTCATATTTTGGGGGTAAACTATTTATCTTTCTATTAGGCTATGAATGTTGTACACTGAAATCAAACATCATTTTAATATATTAGGTCAATATTTTTTTCAAAAAACAACTTTTTCTTTTTTATAAAACAATGTTACGACTATAATTTAATTTTCCTGCTATCACACCCTGAAATATTATTAGCCTGCTATAATTCCTTGCAAAGGTCTAAAGAAATTTTACAATCTGCTCCGTGGAGCAAATCAAACTGCTGTATCTGGTGTTGTCAGTTGAAATACACTTTTCTCAAACACTCTTCACTCCAAGTTCTAGGGAAGTGAATTCACAATATTGGTCCCCCTACCCTTCCCTCCTGACTCTCACTCTTTAACCAGAGTGGCATTGACAGAAGACAAAACATGGTGCACTTCTGGACTATGTCATGGTTGAAGAAACGATTGATAGCTGACGAGACAGACATGGATCCATGCAGGACTACTTTACGGGTCAGAAGCTGAGAGAGCAAGTATTTATAAATCTTTTTTATTGTACATTTATTTTCACTGATTGGCCCACATTTTAAGGACCCTCTCCCTAAATGGTTCCATCTCAGACCCCATACTTCACAACCTAGTTGGGGGTGGGGAGGGTCTTAGGGCAAAGGGGAAGTATTTAGATATATTTTAGGGCCTCCACCCAAACATAATTTAGACACCTGGACCCCTTTTTGGCAGTTAAACTGTATGCCCACCCACCAACACCAAACAGGATAAGAGAGGTGGTCACCAATTCTCCCTCTCCAGGGTAGTGACTATGCCACACTAGCTAAATATTGGCTCCTTTACTCTATAACAATCCCACCCTCTCCACTGGTAATGGGCAGGATGAAGGGGAGGGGGTCCAACAACAAATGATGGGAGTTATTCTTAATCACAAACACTTCCTACATGCTACCTACCTCTTTGACAAGCATGTAGATACAGTTTACCAATACTATACTATTTAATGTCAAGGAGAAATCTGTTTGAAGCTATTTCAACCAGATTGGATCCTAGTGCTTCCAATAACAGAGGGTACATGAAATCACACTGTGATTAATTTCCCCTTTAGTCATGGCTCATTTTCTCTACTGGAAACTTAAGGGGTTTATTCACTAAAGTCTGAATTGTTGCATATAGGTGCGAATTCGCCAGATAAAGACAGTCACAATAGGCTGCTACTGTCGCAATCACGTCTATAAGTCGCAGTCACGACTTTATTATGGGATAATTGTTGCAACCTTAACTTTAAAAAATTGTCGCGACTTTATAATGGGGAAATTGTAGCGGATTTACTATGGGAATCCGCTGTTTGTGAATTCGACAGTCGAATTGGCACCATAGTGAATAACCCCCTAAGTCATGACTATATGATAAAAAATACAAAAGCAAGAAAAAAAAAATTGCAGAAATTAGACAAAAGTAGCAGTCAGAAAAATTAGCAGGCAAAACATAACAAGCTAAACAATAAATAAATACAAATAAAATATACTAAAGTCGCATGATAAATCTTGAAAAATATGTGTTTTCCTTTAAATGTGTTTTCTACTTTATGCTAAAGAAACCAGTGAATAAAAATTGAATAGCGGGCATTTTTTACCATGGGAAATTAAAGTTGACATTTTTCTGTGCTATAAGTGGTGCACATTACTGTCTCGCTTTCCTGCTAAAGGAATACATGTGGATATTAGTGTTGCAGACCTTAATACTGGTAGCATGTCTAAGAGACGATGTGGTGGATGATTTTAGTAATGAGAAAAGCCTCCCAGCATGTTAAATGAATTACCGCTGAAGATTTGCTGTCAGTTTTAGCAACCTCTGTTGTCGTCTCTCAGGATCTAACTGGGTTTCCAAAGACAGATCCTTCATCAAGCGGAAATCGGAAAGTGCACGGGAGCTCAAACCTAATAATAAATAAAGAAAGAAATACTATGAACAGTGCAACTTGTTCCATTATGGAAATACATCTTGTTATCACTAAGGAAATTGATGTCAACACCCTAATTAACCTAGGGAATATTTAGTACAAATCTGAAGACCTCTGTGGTTGAAACAGAAAACGGATGGCAAACTAATACTGTTCATATGCGAATCTATTTAAATTTTCACCGAAATAAAAACATAAAATGGTACTATTTTTTTTTTTATTTTCAATTGATTGTGATGTTGCGGACTAGTGTGAATTTGTTTTGAAGTTGACAAAAACAGCTGAAGAACATTTAAACAAGGATGTAAACAGTAAGGTTACATGCATTCTTCATCTTGAACTAAAACAAATCTTAGTTAATAGCTCCAAAAATCCTCTGCTGGCCTACATAAAATGCCCTTTACATAGTAACGGTGTGAATTTGCAGCCATTTGCCACTTCTCCAATTCTGCTTATTCACCAGATGAACTTGTGTCCAATTCAGACACTTACAACTTCAGGAGCACTTCATATTACTTTGCTTGCCCACGACTCTACACCTATTTACTAAGTGTAAGGCCATCAAAGTAGCAAAATCGCCAAGTAGTAGTTAATTTGTGGCAGGGCTCAGCAACCCAAAGTGACGGGGCATTCACATTGACTGTCAAATTCACACTTTGATGAATAACCCTTTCAGTCTCCATGATTACCACTTCTGTATGCAAGCTGGTTGGGGCCCCAGTACAAAGTTTTCCCAGAGCCCCACTCTGTCCAAAATTGTCCCACCCAGAAAAAAAAATCCCATTTGAATTTGTACAGAATTATAACCCTGCTATTATATTTCCTTTTTATTATCCAATAATAAGAAAAATCAGGAGGTCAGTCAAAGGTTCCTGTGGCTTGGTCCCATTAGCAACCATAAGTAACCCTGTAGCACAGTCAAAAGAAGATAAGCCCAGAGGTTATGTATACTACAACTATCACTGCCATCTCCCTACAGCAGGCAATCAATGTTTTAGTTGTACCCAGATAAGGTCAATAGATGAAGTCAATATGGGCATCTAAAATAAGTATAAACTATGCAAAGGATGAATGATAATTTAAGTAAATACAGGAAATGTAGGCTTTATAAAGGAATCAGACTTTGTATTTGAAAGAAGGCATGCTGCGGTGGTACAAGCATAAATCTATCTTTCTGAAAGAGGTCTTTGGATTTACTGAATAACATAAGGATCGTCTAGTAGAACATTCTAAAATGATCTGAATAAATTTCACCCTTGGCAAGAAGAGAATGGCATTGGTTAAAAGCCCATTATCTGCCATTAAATCTTCTTCTACATTTAACGTGAAAATGACTCAATCTTAGCTGAGGAACTGTTTTATCATCTAGTGAACCTCTTCTCTGTAAGGTTCCCTGTGTAGCTGGAAGTCTGCCCTATTCCCCGTAGAGACAGGTATATTACCACTACAAAGAAATGTACAAACTACTGCACAGTGATGCTGTGTCAAACGCGTTTCACAATGAAAGTGAAAAATAACAATTATGGAAATATGGAATTTAAAAACGAGGCAAGTACTATTCTAAAGATTTAAAAGATCTAGAAGGTCATTTATTTCTGAGGATACTTTTTGAAGAGAGATAATTGTATGTTTTCTTTGCAGCTCACGAGGAGGAAAATATGGTATGAAATCAAAGACTAAATTGTAGTTTACCCATATATTATCAAAAATAAATAGATGTAATTTTCCTTCAGCTAATGCTTAGACTAAGATGTTGAAAAGAAAGAAACATCACAGTGTTGAGTTTCCCAAGCAGATGTAGACAGAAATGGAAGACTAAATAATATATGAATATTTTTGACCTAATAAGTAGTGCTTTGGCAAGCTGCCTGATGCACTATAGATGGTGGCAAGAGATTCCAGACTACAGCAGTTGTAATGGGTAGTATGCGAAGTGCAATATGCTTCAGTGGCCTGGGGGAGCTGTGTAATATAATCCATGGGCACTTGGGAGTACTTCCTAGCATTCAGCATGGGTGTGATTGAAATGCACTTTATATTACGATGTAAAAAGGGATTGTATGATATACTTTAGGAGTGTGCAATGTTGATTCTCTGTTCCTCCAGAGTGTCTGAGCAGATAGTGTGTGTTTCCAGCTGATTTGCAATAATGATCAAACTTAACACCTGTTGTTGCAAGAACAAAAACTTCAGAAAAATCATGCCACTGGGATGGAAAGCACACGCAAATTTCAGCCATGTTATTTGTACATACTCACATACGTGCATGTAAAATGCTATTGTGAAAAAGGTCTTTTTCTACAGTGCTACTGAAGGATGGTGGAATTCGCAATGGCGAACTACTTCTTAAAAGTAGGGATGAGCAAGTTAGTTTGGCAGATATGCAAACTGCTTTAAAATTTCGCTTGAAATTCTTTAAAAATGGGTTTCTGGAAAAAAAAAAAAAACAATCAACAACAAACCAATTTAAACCTTAGGGAACTGACAAACCAGTTGAAAAGCTAATAAACCAGTAACTACAGGGGACTCGGACCCCCTCCCCATACTCAGTGGGATGGGGATATTATAATTTATGCAGAGGCTTATTTGACAAGACATGATGGAGTACAAGGTTCTTGTCCTTGTCCAAACAGTTAACGAGCCCCAAGATAGCACATTTCGGAGCTCAATGTCACCAATTTCTGTTCAGTGCATCAGCAGGGAACTATATGCAAATAAAATACACATCGCTATATAATAATATTCCCATTACTCCTCTGATAGCAAGAACAGTGCAATCATTATGGTACAATTACTGCTATTATAAAATATATATGGAACATTCCATATTTCTCCAGCTTGTTAATTTAAGATATAGATGTTTGCAGCTTTTGAAGCTACAGCATGCCGTCAATTGCATTTTAATACATACTTCAAGTGGGCGTCCAATTGTTTCAGAGGCATTAATATAGGAAGATTACACGCATTGGTTTGCTCTCAGCAGATCAGGAATAAATATGCACAAAGGCAGCAATGTATCTCTAAAATGTCACTCTTTCTGATCAGTAATTTTCCAGGATCTAATAAGGAATTGCGATTTCAGGAAATTTCACAAAGACGTGTCAGAGAGAAGAATCTTAAAGAACCAGAAATATGGACAGCTATTTGCCTATTTCCCCTCATATTGCATATTTCTCACAATGGATATTTAAAGATCTTTTAAGAAAACCTGCCCCAACTAGAGCATTAATTCTAATATAATAAACTACTACTGTGATTTAGAGCCTTATTGACTAAAGTCCTAATAGTCGCATTAGAGCTGTAAATTCACGTCTATTCTCCATTTCCCCCTGTTCGCTTTTTGAGAAAACTCTGAGAAGTGGAATACGCGACCAATTGGGGAGACTATGCAAGTCGTAAACTTACGGAGCTCTTCACATCATTTTGTGTGCGCACTGTTTGGTCAGACATCAGCATATCACTTAATGTAGCATTTCAGCCACTTGCTATGAGGACTTTGCAGGACATCAGCCCTTTCCACATTAAGTAATCAGGCTATAAAATATTGAGTAATATCACACTGATATTAGGGGTGAAAGCATGGTGTTATAAATAATTAGAGGCCACAACCATGGCAAAGTGTGTGCTCTTGGCATTGCTCTGACCTGATAAAGAGAGAAAATGTTTTGAAAGCTTTGCCTTAAACCAGTGGTCGGCAAAGTGCGGCTCGCGAGCCACATGCGGCTCTTTAGCCGCCTTGTTGTGGCTCGGGCCACACTGCCAAAGCCACGCCCACGACCGCCGACGGCTCTTCTGATTGGCTGTCGGTGGTCATGGGGTTGGGAGAGGGTACGTCTCCCTCCTCCGGCGGCTCAGAAGATGGTTATCGCCACCGGAGGAGGGAGTGAAATGGCTCCCTCCTGAAAAAAGTTTGCCAACCCCTGCCTTAAACAATAAACTGTTAGGGAAGCTATACCCAGTCATTAGTCTTCCCACCAATCAGGTATTCTGAAAGTTATGAAAGCCCTATAAACAATGAGAAGGTTAAAGTCTGAAATGTCTTGTAAGAGTCGGGAATTTGCCACTTCTCCATATTTAAGTATTCAGCAAACTCTGCGACATGGCGAATTCACCAGCTAACAATGGTCGCAAACTACACAATAGACTGCTACTGACACGGTTGCGACTTGACTATGGGAATCCGCTGTTTAGTGAATAAGGAGTAGAGAATCCGGTCGTAGCCACTTGAAGTGATGAGAATTCACTTCGACAGTCAAATTCTCACTTTAGTCAATAACCCCCAGAGTGTTACTCGTTCATCGCTGTTAATACGTGAGGTATCAAGACAACATTGATCCTTTGACAATTGTTGTTGTTTCTGTTGCTCCATGTATGGTTAGTCTTGGTCCAAATGAATTCTCACCAAATTCTACAATAATGAAATTTGTGAAAACAAATTTCACCGAGAAGAATTTTAAAGCGATTTTTTTCAATGTAATTTCAGAAAAAGTGGTTTACTACTATGTCAAAACATTCAAAGCTGCTTTTTTTTTTACTTTTTAAAATTATTTTTAATTCATATTAAAAGAAAAATAAACGTAAAATGGAAAATTATAGTGATTATTCAACCCTTTTTTTTTTAAAAAAGCCCCGTGATACAGTGAGGGGCTTATTCATCAAAGTGGGAATTCGACTGTCAAAGTAAATTCTCATCGGGAAGCTATGATTCGACAGTTGCGAATTCTCTCCTCCTTGTTCACCAAACTTAAATTCCCAAAGCGAAGAAGTGAATCCTGTCAGTGCCGTCTCTTGCGTAATGCGACATAGTCAGCCAGACAGTAGTAGCCCTGCCATCAACCCCCTAATTCGCCATTTTGTTCTAGTGGGGTAAAACTGACAGATTCCGAGCAGTACGCCTTCTCAAATTCACTACTTGCTACAAACTATGACCCTTGATGTATAGGCGATTTACCTGTACATAGTCACGCTAAGAGATGCAAAATCCACAACCATAGTGAACGTCCAAATGGTCACAATAAGCCCCTGAGAGTGGCGTAGGGGACTCTTCTTCTACAAATGTAGTTGGCCCCAGGATTTACATGATACATTGCAGTTATAACCCAGCAATGCGTGCATAGTGTTGTGTATCACAGTACAAGTTGTTCACTGTACGTTGGTTCATCTTTAGATGCTGAGCAGATGGCTGTCAGGATGTCTGGCATAATGCAAGTTGCACTTGTTTACGAGCTCTGGGTAAATATTTAATCAAATAGGCTTCTTTTAGCTGCATGTCATGTCAACATTATTTGTATATTAAAAGAAACCGACAATTCTTTATTCATCACTAGTGCTCACAGAGTGGCTGTTCAGGCTCGAGAGATGTTATATTTCTCTTGCCAGGAGCTGGGTGTTGAGTAAGACTTTCTTCTAAAACTTTCTGAAATGATATCAAGAAAAACAAACAAATTTTCCTAGACTCCAGGCAAGCTTCACAGGACCTAAGGCATGCCATTTTCAAACAGGCCTCAAATCAAGTTGCGATACCCTGTACCAGAAACTGCAAAACAGAATAATTCTGGGAGAAATAGCGTAATAACATTCCTATGCAAAACTGTTCATAATGTGAGCTCATTAGCTAAACTTAGGCATAACGGTTGCAGATACACAGCATCGTATATATGTTAATATATAATAGGGGGGTAATAAAGTGCAAATACTGAATATATATTTTTTTTGTTGTAATTATTTTGTATTATTTGGATACAAAATAAATTCAATCGATGGTGAAACCGGCACAAAGAAGATCAGCTGAAGCAATTTATTAAAATATAAATATCAGCATTATATAAATATATATCAGGAAACTGGGAGGAAGTTTAATAGGGAAAACTAGAATTAGCAATAAGGGACAGGATTAGGAATCATGGAATATGTTCCAGCAGTCAGTGCCTGGAAATGGTCAATATTTAAATATCGTGCTGCAACAGCGGAGGGAGGAGTGTGCCAGCATACCATTCAAAAGCGCGCCGGTGAATAAAGAAGTCGCTGCTGGATCAGGAGGCAGGTATGTAGCAGAACTGGAATCCGTGTCAGATCAGGGGCGGGCAATTATTTTTGCCACAGAGCTGCATGAATGGCCCGGATCGCTTCAGAGGGCCGGGGGGGAGGGGGGGTGTGTGTGTCTAACATAGGGCGGTTGGCCACACACCCATTTTTACATCTTGTCGCGGGCCGGTCTAAGCAGTCAGGAGGGCCGGATGCAGCACACAGACCATAGTTTACTCAGGTCTGCAATATAAATACCAAATGAATAAAACTCATTACATTGCCTTGTTGTACAAGTTTATCTGATACTTTAATTTCAGTATTGTAGGTTTTTTTTGTTTTTTTACACATAAAACAGAAGTGCAGAATATTTTTGAGAAGGTTTTAAGAAGACTAAAATGCAAAACTGAAATACTGTGGGTCAGTGCTGTTCAACATCCTTCCTTTAAATGATTCATTATGTATTATATCCACAAGGTAAGCCGTGAATCCTACTACAATAATCATGCCAGATTTGCAAGATATGGTTCAGAGAGGGAAACACAAAGCATTGTAGCTCTACAACAACAAATCACCCAAAAAAACTGCAAAATTCACTAAATTGGTAATTGTGAAGGCTACATTTTTGTCCAAAAGATTTCCTTCCCCCCTGCCCAGGTATTTTACCTCATCTTTATGTATCCGCGCCCCCTGCAAGCTCACCCACAAAATAAAGATTATTACAAAATGTTACAACATGCTGTTACTTTGCAGCATGACAACTCAGATGGGTACTCGACTACTCGTGTAAAGTCAATGAAGAAGTGGAGGCTGTTATTAGTCATTGAATTAATCTACCAAGTATTGTGGAAAGTTTCATCTGACACTGGAACAATGTCATCTGACTTAGCTGATTATACTGTACATTAGTCATCCAAGTGGAATGTATCATGATAAGAAGCCCCTATTTTATGACAATGTCGTAACAGTTGTACAAGCCAAATTTGTTCTTACTATTAACACTTTATTAATTTAGAAAACAATGTAGATGCAATGAGCTGTCTGTACAACACTTGGGACATAGTGATCTTCCTGAGTACTAATATCTCTGAGTACTGATATAAGTCTATTAAATAAAGACTAAAGCTGTTTGGGAGGGATCTACAAATACTCCTATATAATAAACATCATTAATCCTATCTATCCATCTCAATAAACAGACCTTGTCTTCAGCTTGTAACGGCAATGGCACAAGACTCACTACTCATCAGTTCAATAGGTTCTTTATCAGTTGTGGTCAAAGGTTTTCTTTCTGCTGAAAAATTGCCTTCAGCTAAAAATGGTAACACAGTGGTACTAATGGAAATAAATGAGGGATCTTGCACGGTTGATCTGCTGCTAACAGTCAATCAGAATTTACTAAATGTCCATTTATATTAGAATGGCAGTTATTCAAATTCAGCACTTGTAATCTCCTCAGCTGAATTCATTAATCCTAGGGGGTGTTTCGTAAAGGTGGAACCAGTCGCGCACACATCTATTTGCCACTTCTTCAACTCTGCTTATCCATCAAACTCTGCAACGTTGGGAATTCGTGTCCAGTTCAGATCCTTACAATGATCACGGACTTATGGAGCTCTTCACATGTGCACACGGAATTCAGCAATTCATCAAGTGTCTGACAAAGTAGTGAATTCTGCAAGGCATGCATTGATCTGAATATGTGGCAGAGTAAAGGGTTGATAGCGGGGCTCTGGTGTGACGTAATGTGACTGTTCATTCAAAAATGACAAGAAAGACTTTGGCCAAGTGAGAATATTGATGAGAGATAGGGTGACATAGGAAGGATGTATTATTCATTTAATAAAGTCAGTGTGGGCTTGTGAGGATGACATCACTGCACTCCAATGGTGAAATTTGCAGCACTCTGCATCCTACTACTGTTCAACTTACTACAACGAACTATGCAAGAAATTGTGTCCTGCACCTATTTCTTCTTCACCAAGGGAAACCACCACTTAGTACATAAGGAGCAATGAATTTGCACCTATCTAAGCGTCGAAAACCACAGCAATATAAATTCACTTTGTGAATTGGCCCTTTCGAGATTGTTACATTTACAGATAGCAGCCATGTTCTATTTCTTGGTTAAACAAACCTCACCTTGTCCTACTGTTTGTTTTCTTTGGGGCATTAGATAGTACTACATATTAAAGTGCGGCTAAAGTCACAGGTTTTCTGGCATGCTGCAGGAAATAAGGACAGCCTCCTCCCAGCTGACAGTGTCTATGGCACAGACCACATATAGCACATGTATAAGGCTTTGCTTTATTGAATCTTAAATTTAAAATAATAACAGTTTGTCAAGGATTTGTAAGTTTGCCTTTATCTAAATTAGACTTTCATTTATCCTTTTTCCAAATATTTTCTGTCATTTTTGACATTAGGAAAATGATCTTGAGCTAAAAGTTGTGTTACCTTTGTGCTGTGTAATATAATGGCTCAAAAGTCTTCCAAGAGATTGTCCTGAAAGTACATGGATTGCATTTGCATGCAATTACCCAGAATCCTCAGTGCCTCCAAACCAGGTTACGCTTCATGGTTCTCTTGAAAACTGTTATTTTACCAGCTTGAGACATAGTAATGTTCCCATATAATGTGTTTTTTTCTCCTTTGGCCATAATTGCTGGCAGTTATACAGCTCTCAATTATAGTGTGCAGAGAATATTGAATACAAAGCATTAGCAAGTATAAATCATAAATAGTAGAGGTCAAAATGAACTTAAAATGCACTTGAAGAAAATATGCGCAAACTAAAAGTACCTGTGTATGAAAAAATAGTCTGTGAGGAAAATGGACAAATAAAGACAAATTAAAGAAATACTAAAGCAAAAAATCGCAAAGAAAAAGGTACATGCTTTTCTTGTATTTTTTTAAAATAAATTTACTAGGACAATTTCAGTATTACTTTACTGCCAAGAAGCTCAGCAACAACTTATCTTTAACAGATGGGGGTTCCGTAAATGCTAAAGTACCATACAATTACATCCAATGGGTGCCTTGGGATATGAGAAATTTAGCTCCTGTCTAAAAGTACAAGGCAATCATCATTTAACACAGTAACTTAATTTATATGGCTGAAAAATACACAAGTCCATCCAGTTCAGACTATTTTTCTGCAATGTTGATCCAGAGGAAGGCAAAAATCCCATGAGGCAGGAGCCAATTATCCTCATATTGGGGAAAAAATCCTTCCCAACTCCAATAATGCAATCAGAATAATTCCCTGTATCAAGAGCCCACCTTCAGTTATCTAGTACCTATAACTTGTAATGTTATTACACTGAAGAATCAGAATAATTTCCTGGATCAAGATCCCACCTTCAGTTATCTAGTCCCCATAATTAGTAATGGGTTTACACTGAAGGATCAGAATAATTCCCTGGATCAAGATCCCAATCCAGTTATCCAGTACCCATAACTTGTAATGTTCTTACACTGAAGGATCAGAATAATTCCTTGGATCAAGATTCCACCTCCAGTTATCCAGTACCCATAACTTATAATGTTCTTACACTGAAGGATCAGAATAATTCCCTGGATCAATATCCCACCTCCAGTTATCCAGTACCCATAACTTGTAATGTTCTTACACTGAAGGATCAGAATAATTCCCTGGATCAAGATCCCACCTCCAGTTATCCAGTACCCATAACTTATAATGTTCTTACACTGAAGGAAAGCATCCAAACCCCTTTTAAACTCTTTAATGGAATCAACCATGACAACATCTTCAGGCAGAGAGTTCCATAGACTCACTGTTCTTACAGTAAAGCCCCCCTTCTATGCTGGTGTAGAAACTTTCTTTCCTCTAAATGTAGAAGATCTTCTTTTTTTCTAGATTAAGCAAGCAATTTTAGTAATTTTTTTGGTACTGTAGTTTTCCCATTGCTTTTATTATTTTAGTAGCCTGTCTTTGAACCTGCTCAAGCTCAACTATATCTTTCTTGTACACTGGTGCCCAAAACTGCACACAGTATTCCATGTGTGGTCTGACAGGTGATTTGTAAAGTGGTTTAATTATGTTCTCATCACGTGCATCTATGCTTCTTTTAATGCACCCCATGATCCTATTGTTTTGGCAGTTGCCGCTTGGCACTGGTTTACAGTTAAGTTTATTGTCAACTAGAACTCCCAAATCCTTTTCATGTCTGTTTTTCCCATTTAGAAAAATAATTTTGACTTGCATTTTCCTTTCCAATATGCATAACCTTACATTTATCGGTGTTAAACCTAATTTTTCTGCCCAAACTTGCAATGTATCTAGACCCATCTGTAATAAAATACTATCCACCTTTGAATTAACTACAAAGTTTGGTATAATCTTCAAACATGTAAATTTTAATGTGCATTCCCTCAGCAACTGGCTCAGTGGTAGGAAACAGAGGGTGGTTATAAATGGTACATACTAACACTGGGTT
>WMED01004664.1:0-20434 GCA_019650415.1 Pipa parva
ATGCCAGAGTTACCGGCACGTACACTCCATCTGTAATTATTCCATATACCTGCTTACAAGGGGTATTTATAAAAGTTGATTAATGATTGTGAAATAGTAGTAATATATTGATATTACCGCGTTCGACCATTTAAACAGTCGTTCAATCAAATTTTATTGGCCAAGATGTTCACCTGCTTTAGGCTGGGAATAACCCATGATCCCCTATGGAATTGATCTTGTCACTCAGCCACAGCTGAAAAAGATTTCTCATCGAAGAAGGATATTGCTCTGTAATGGAAGGGGAACCTAATAGAAAAACACTGCACATTAGGAGTGTGCGAGATATATCGTCTAAGATAATATCGTAATCTGCACGTTATTGATATGCAAGCTGTCGAACGGCTCCATGCCTTTAGAATAGGCTGCTGCAGAGACTTCTGGGAGGCGGGCTATCAGAGTAGCCGCACTTTTAACGAGCTCTGTAACAAAGCTGAGACCCAACTATACACATACATAAATAGAGGCCCACGTGTCAGGTCCAACAGCCACTGACACACACAGCACCAAGCAAAAACGCCAGAACCAGACAAACCAAGGATTAACCCAAACACAGCTAATCCAATTTTTTCACTAAATTGAAATATAAGACTTGACACATTTTTAAATAATGCAAAATATCGTTTATTATCGTTATCCACTAAATTACAGAAAATATCGCAATATCATTTTTCAGCAATATTGGACACCCCTACTGCACAGTTTGCCCCTGTCAACTGATCCATATTTCTCTGCATCATTCTTCACTGATATCCATAATTTCCTTCTGGTCCTATATAAATCTGTAAACTAAAAAGTATCGATGAAAACAGTATACATAATTTTAGATGTAGTAGGAGTAAAAAGCTGTCATTGGGAGAAAACTACCATGTTTTTTGATAGCAAAGCTTATGTTCAGTGGAATGGAAAAAGGTTACCGAATATAAAATGACCCAATCCCATCTGCAAACTGGCACCAAGGAAACGGGCATAAACTGTACCTGACGCAATGTTTCACACAGATTCAATTACAGTGTCTTATTGTGCTTGTAATAATGTCTAATACCAGTTTGGTGAAAACAGTGACCCTGCCATACATTATAATGAAATAATAGATAAAGAGTTCTATTCAGAGCACAGGTTTCCCAGGAGTCACAGTGCTATCAAGAGTAAGTACGCTAGCGCTTCTCAAACTTTTTCCACTGAAGCCTTAGTTTCTCCACATAATGAAATATGGAGGCCTTATGAATTGTTTGATTGTTTTTAAGATTTGACCATGGGGTCATAATAAAGTACCACAAAAATTTATTTTACGAATTGGAGTGCTGGAGAACTTTTTTGAATTTCCATGGAGGCTAGTCTGTCAGATACTATCCAGCTGTATATTATACACATATTCCATCGCCACCTCACGATAAAACACATTTAGCAGACACATAGCTTGTACCTGTTAATATCTCAAGAGCTTTCAATCATCATCATAGCAGAGTTTTACTAACTAAAGATTAATGTCATCAGTAGCCTGAAAATGACGCGTCTGTCACAACTCATTCCTGCTAATAAGAATCCTGTAATAATATGTAAAAGGTCATTGCAATGAATGGGTCAGCGCCAACCATTCAAAGCTAGATAAGGTTCCTTTTTGGGCCTCAACTAACTCGGCACATGCCTCACAGATTGAGAACCACTGAATAAAAGTGCACCTGTCACCTCATAACTCTAAATTTAATTTAAGGTTGTACTAATGAAATAAACATTTTGTAAATATATTACTGTATGTATTTCATTCCTGGGTTGGGTGATGATGATTGACATTATAGCTCCTCCAGTCAGATCCCTACTAGATAGTGATTTAAGGGATCTGATTGGAGGAGCTATAAAGTCAATCATTATTTAAACCCGCCCACCCAACACTCGGGAAAGAAAAGTCAGGCTGACAGGGAAGATGACAGAGAGAAACGCTGTATAAAGTTACATTTTTTAAATACATATATATTTACAAAAACATTTATTTCATTAGTAGAACCTAAATTAGTATTAGAGTTTTGAGGTGACAGATGCACTTTAAAGAGGAGACTGACAGAATGGGAAATATTAAGTGCATATAGACATGGGTGGTTGAGATGAAGACAAACTTGCATTATGCTGCTGAATGTTTGTAAAGTTGCGTGCAACATGTGGATGCATCAGTACACATAAATGTAGCAGGATTGCAGCTGCATCGTTTCAGCACCAGAGTTTACCTGGCCATGAGGCTGCAGTCCTACTAAACACACAGTATATCTGCATCTTTATTGTGTACCCACAACAGTGTCAGATCAAATCTGTGTTTGTGTGGCCAGTTAATGCAAGGAGGAGATCCATGCCAGCAGACACAGTATCCTTATCTACTGACACATGGACAGTTTCTATTACCAGTGTAGTTGGACAACCAAGCAAACAGCCCCAGCTGCTCCTTTACCCCTTGTTATTACTAATAAAACTGGGAATGCACTTTGATCCATCACGGTACTTTTTGAACTACACTATTCTAGAACGTCTGTGAGTTTGAGCATTGGACATGTTATGTACAGTTAATACATTAGTGATCAGCCTTTAGAAACAGACCAACTGCAACAGCCTACAACATCATTAAAGGACAAGTTAAACCAGAAAAAAAAAAATTATTTGCTTTGGAATAGCAGTATTTCCTATGGAGTCATTTTAAAAAATGTCAGCTTTCAAGTTACATTTCTGATTTTTAGGAGTTTGTGTATTATCTAAAGTTCCATAGAAAACAGTTTAACTCTGTGTGTGTGTGTGTGTGTGTGTGTGTGTGGGGGGGGTCTTTTCTAATTAAAAATGACTGCAAACACAAGAAAGAAAAATAAACTCAGAATAATGTGAATCAAGAATTCACCTTCAAAGAGACAACATTTCCTCTAGAATTGCATAGGAATAACTGGCTCGAAAATTCAAATAAAGTTAAAAGACCAGTAACAAAAAAATACTTATTGCAACAGGGAGAAGATTGCTCATATCTTCCAACATGGTAGGTTTACTTTCTTCTTTCTATCTCTCCATCATCCGTTTCTTTCTATCTTCTCCCTAACCCCAATGCTCCAGTTTCTTCCTCCATGCACCTCTCTTCTCTCCTGTTCCAACTTACCATCATGCACCATTGCTTGGGTCTTAACCACTCCAGAAAAAAAATATATATACATATACAATCCATCTGGATTGGCACGGCAGTTATTCTGCAGCAAAGGGAATGACATAAACCTGCAAAGATCAATAATATAGTTTTAGAGATAACGTAAGTACTGCATAGGAACAACAGCCTTGCCAATCCAAATGCTTTTTTTTCTCCTGCTGTTGCTGGTTGTTTAAAGACCAAATTTTAAATAATGTATTGGCCAGTTTCGTTTCTTTTTTTTTCCTTTTTATTTTGCATTTTAAGAGGAAAAACTTTATCAATAAACAAAATTAAAAATAAAAAAATGTAAAATGTAGAGAATTAACCGTCATGATCTAGAGGAAGGCAAAAACTTAAAAACCCCAGTCAGATCAGATGCCAATGATGTCTAACAAAAATTCCTTCCCCACCCCATAAACAGGTGATCAGATTTCTCCCTAGATCAGGTCTTTTTGTAGTGGACATTAGGAAAGGAAAAACATACAGTGGGGATATAAAGAATGAAGGGGGTTATTCACTAAGTTCTGAATTTGACTGTCAAATTCTCAAACAGCGGAGTCCCACTGCGACAATTTCCCCATTGTAAAGCCATGACTGCGACAATATTCTCATTATAAAGACACAATTGCAAACAGTAGCACTCTATTGTGACTGTCTTTAGCTGGCAAATTCACACCTATATGCAGGAATCTGGACTTTAGTGAATAACCCCCTGAAGCTTCAGACAAGGTCAGTAGGAAGAACAACCACACAACATAAATGCATTGCAAGTTAACAAGGGGTAAAAAACATGCAATGCAAAGACAGTGGGGGGAATTCACCATTCAGCGAAGTGAGCCCCGAATCCCCCGGCCCACCCCACAAACGGTGCCATGCGCTCGCCAACGTCCCGCAGGCGGACATCAGCGAGCGCACAACACCACCCGCAAAGCGAGCCGAAGGACCCGGAGCTCACCTCGCCGAACGGCGAACTCCCCCCAGTGACTGAATGCTAACACAAAATGAAGGTTTACACATGCAACAAATGAAAATATCCGTGTGATAACAACAAATTCAACACATATAAAATACAATAATACAAGACAAGGGGAAAAACAACAGCATCAATTACAATAAAGTCATTTTTACATACAATACTTTGCTTTTATGCAAAATTTTTTAAAAATGTGGAAAAACACCACAAAATGCAATAGAAAAAAAAAATCACATTCAGAGTCATTTAAGGCTTTTTCCAGTTTTCCATAATGTCCTTGGTTCTTGGCAGGTTCTTTTTCCAGCCTCTTGAAGAAATAAATAAATAGTTTTACTTCTTATTCATCCGGCGGATGATCCTCTAGATGTTCAATGATGTAATCCGCACACATTCTGTTTTGAAGTTTTCTCCATCTGTCACAGCAATATTGCCCTGAGACTTGGGATATTTCATAGCACTGCTTCAGTGTTGGAGGATCTTTTTCCACGGTTACCGGGTAAACTTCCTTAAGTTTCTTGAATTCTTCATCCTTGGATATTGGTAGTTGCTCCTTGGGCTCTGGAAAGGTTGGATGTTGGAATACTGGTCTTCTCACTTGTATTACTCCTCTTTAGATCCTCCAGTGCTTCTCTTGAAGTAGACGGCTGTGAATTGTGAAATTTCCACAATCTGGAAGTCAACATGGCAGCAATCACCATGTTGGCCACTGTTTTTTCTCTGTAAAATCTTTCAGCTGTTGAATTTGAATGAGCCAGATATTTTGGAAATTGACGCTTTGCAATCTCGCTTTTGCAGTTTGTGGCCACGTAGGTCTCTGTCATGCTTCGAGCAACCTGGCTAACAGGTTCAAGACCAAATCTCTTATGGAACCGGGCAATGTCACTGGTAACATGGTGAATGAGTTTACCACTTGTGGAAATAAAGAAATTATCTATATTTATGTCCTTCTTTAGCATGGTTGGTCTTATTTTTTCAAAGTAGATTTGAAACCAAGATTCCTCTTCCATGGTTAGGACAACAGTGGCAACCTGCTGAGAGGATGTTTTGTGGTTTTTTACACCAATGAGAACAGCCTTCACAGTTTTTTCCTTCCACTGTGGTGACGTGGTCGATTCTTTGCTGCTATTCATTTACAGTCATATTCTGGACAACTCCCGGTCTTTGCAGGTTTGAAAGTACAAAGAAGAACTCCAGAAAATAAAGTACTGTTGTTTTTTCATTCTCTGAAAGAGGGTGCCCTGCCTCCGCCTTTTTAATTGTTTGTCGAAAAAGCGGTGTTGCCACAGTGATTAATTTTTGACAGTCTTCTGGATCCTTCATTTCTAGAGACAGGAAATCAAACCTTTTCGAAACCATTTCCCTAGAAATTCCTGTGCTGAGCCGCTTCTGGATCTCTCCCAGAATATTTAAATACTGCTGACAGGCAAAGTGTAAATCCTTGATTTGGTAAGGCAAGTTTGTGGCAGATATCTGGATGAATCTTTTAATGTTCTTCATGTAATTGAAGACAGTCTGGTGGGTGTTTCCTAAGGCCAGTAGCTTGTTGAAAAACGTGTGGGTTATTTCAGTTGTTATAAACAAATTGCAATGATGGTCTCTCATTGTTCATGAAAAACAAAAACCGGGCAATGTTTTCCACCTCTTGCTTATTATTAACACCACCAAGAGATTCTGTCAGATGTCTCTGGAAACCTGAAAGCAATTTCCCTTTCAAAGAATGCCGACGGTACATTCCAGACTCTGCCATTTTCTTTTTAAGAGGGTGTTTCCAAGATATTTTAGGATCAATAACTTTGGTTGGTACCCATGTCTTCCTCCATCTCAATGTCTTGTCTTTTATTTCTACTGTCTTCTAATTCAATTTCCATTGTGCTCTTTCTGTTGTCCTGTAATCTTGTTGACGATATTTCTTCTGCTCTTTTCTCCGGAGCAATGTTGTTTCTAATTTCCTCCATTGTGGGGCCATTCCTCTCCTGTTCTCCTAATCTAGCTTGAATTGTGGCAGTCCTGTAATCTTGGTGACAATATTTCTTCTGCACTTTTCTCCTGAGCAATGTTGTTTCTTTGTAAATGGAGGGGGTTTATCAACAATGAGTGTTCCACTTCTTTCAAGAAGTTCTACAAAGAAATCCCTAGGATTGGCAGCTCCAGAACAATTCAAGTCTTTATAAGAAACAATGCTGAGGCCTCTCAACACCATGTGCATTACATAACGGGCCTCTGCTACTAAACTTTCAATCTCTGCATCCACTGCGCTCTTTTTGCACACTTTCCTTAGATGAGCAGAAAGGGAGTCCTGCATCTTGTAACAGAATTTGCAGGCCAATGGGATTCTGTTTGGTTTGCTAGATGCCATTTTAAAACAATTCAAGATTCTTGAAGCTGAAAAAAAAAAAAAAGAAAATATGAGTTTTCACATTTATATTGCAGAAAAAGTTTGTACTAGTCAATGCAATTGTAAATGTGGTTAAAAACTATAATAGCAAAGTAACAATATACAGTAATATTATATAAAACTACAGATGAATCAAACAAACTATAATCTAACAAAAATTAAAGTATAAAATGAGTTAAAAATAATTAAATTTAAAATAGCAAGGAAAGCCGATCTCTTCCAACTAGTTCAAGTCTGGACTTCAGAAAGAAGATAGCCAGTTTCTTTTCAATATTGCCAAGTGACCACATGAGGGCAGTGTTGTTTCACATAATGACATTTAGCCATTGAGCTTTAAATCTAGATACTGTGTAAAACTATGAATTTGAAGGGGGAAAGTAAAACTGTTGAACAAAACAGTCTGGCTAAGTCTAGTGCCGTTCCCAATGCTTTCTCTCTGTTGATTATATAAAGACATTCTCAAATTGTTGCAATCAGTCAAATTAGTTAGATTTATAAAAGTGTAACGTACAGAACAGAAAACTAGCTTGTGGTTAGTCTAATAAAATTCATCATCGCAACACAGTAACATTTCATATTACTTGCTTCATATTCACAGATTTACCCTTTAAAATGCTCTTTAACAACTCCTAAGAAATTATTTTTGACTAGAGCATACTGAGAGTTTTAGTTGGTTGATAGTGCCCCATCTTTGCTGAGAAAATATTTGTGTTTTTAATACTGTGATGTTCAACTTTTTCTCTTTTATTGAACTACATCTCACTACCAGCATGCTAGACTCGTTTATCATGGATTGTTGACACTTGTAGTTTAATATATCTGTGGCTTGTAGCAGCTCTGCTATTTAATATATGGGTTATCAAACATTGGGCATTTATATTTGAGTTATCAAACATTGGGCATTTATATTTGAGTTATCAAACATTGGGCATTTATATTGCTTTTTGTTTTAATCAGAAGAGTGAATAAGTTCTTCCTATAGGTTCCCAGCCTTTTACATTTTGTCTTCTCTTTTTTCCTCTGTCTTGATCCCTTAATATGCACTAAACTGGGAGCAAATAAGTAAGGCCGAATTAGCTATTAAAGCAGTAGTGTGATTATTTCCATTGGGATTGGCATGGTGATTATTTCTATAAATTGTTATGAAAATATGTAAATCTGAATTCATGATTTTTTATTGGTTTGGTGCATTTCTCTGTCTGCAGATCGCAGCCTTTTTTTTTTTTTTTTTTTGGTAAATAGGGATTTTGTTTATTTTTATGCCATTACTGGACATTTAATAGCCGTGTGTTGTTGTATTGTTCCTAGCCATTAAAACTTGGAAAAATCATTTCAACGAAACATCTGCATTTTGGGGGTTATTGACTAAAGTGAGAATTTGACTGTCAAATTCTCAAACAGGGAATTCTCGTAGCAAACTCGGAACTGCGACAATATTCTAGTTATAAAGACACGACTGCGACAGTTGCAGTCTATTGCGACTGTCTTTAGCTGGCGAATTCACAGCTTTACACAACAATTCAGACTTTAGCCAATAACCCACTTTGTCTACAGTTGATCAGTATAGCTGGAGGCACTGTTAGATCTTGCTGTCCACTGAAAAATTTGTTAAAACTACAAAGTTAAAAAGGTGGCACTGCATGTTTTATAACAATCATTCTGTTGCAATAAATTTTGAATGAAATATCCTCTAGAAATGGTAGTCCTTTGTAGACGGGCAGTACTACAGCATATACCTATTTTTAGGGAAAAAAATAAATCCTTTTTGTCTTTGTGTTATTCTAAATCTACTTCTCAGATATTTTCTCTGTGATGAATAATAATGGATTGGGGAAGCTATCGCTCACTACAGAGTATTATCAGGAATTAGATAATGCTGCATTACTTACATTTGGTGCATGGAAAGGGACACAGTGGTCCGTAAAGGGGAAAATAGGTTAGCCTGGTAGTTGGAAGAAGCAGATTTGATTTGCAAACTACAGAAGGCCCAGCTGCAGTTGTGCTGCACTGATGATTCCTTTGCAGTACTTCTTAACTCTTGTGGGTCATGGAATTGAATAACCTTGTCACACACTTATATCTCTGCTCACCTGTTTGCCATAAAGCTAGCAGGTGCATGCTGAACTCTAATTATACTCCTTCCATAGATCTCCAATCTCAGTCCTGGTGTAGATAACAAACAGCTTTGCATCATCTGCTTAACCCATTCTGAACATCCTGGGTGAAACTTGTATATAGTTTCCTCTTCTGACAATAACTTATATGTCAAAGGGTTAAAACAATTGCATGTGCAAAGGCATGTTGGAAAAACACATAAAAGAAAAGAAGATATATAGAAGGAGTGGAACTAACCTGAACTGGTTCAGCCACACACTTTTACATGTTCAGTACAAATACACACCAACCGGGATCATCTCCCATAAACCCCCATTTCTCCTGGCAGTGCTGCCTATTGGTTCAGTAATATGCAGAATACAGTCTCTAAGAGCTAACTGGGGAGAGGGCAGAGGCCTATGTCACGTTAACCCCTTTCTGGGTTGTCAGTCGGTCACCATATTTGTTGCTCTCCATCTGAAGTCTTTAACTGTTTCATAACAAACAGTGAGAGAGTTATTGTGCACATCATCTGTAACCTATAATGATTCATGGGATATTTAGATTTAGACCCACCTTTAATGCATTAGAATTAGAGAGAAATTTCTCTCTGATATTCTGATATCCACTCCTATCCCACTTAGTGTGGGGGTGCCTCAAGACTCTGTCCTTGGTCCTCTCCTGTTCTCCCTCTACCTGCGTGATGTCATCAGCTCATTTGGTCTTAAATACCACCTGTATGTGGATGACACCCAACTTTACTTATCTGCCCCTGCGCTAACACCTGAAGTCAATACTAAAATCTTGAACTGTCTCCTGGCTATCTCCCCTTGGATGGTCCGGCGCCATCTCAAACTAAATCTGGATAAAATGGAACTGATTGTTTTCCCACCTGAACCTGGTCCTCCTCCCCCCCGGTTGATGATGTCATCATTAACTCTGTTGCTTCTGCACAGTGCCTTGGGGTGACTTTTGACTCTGCACTTTCCTTCTCCAAGCACATTGCTACCACTGCTAAAACCTGTTGCTTTTTCCTTAGTAGTGTTGTTAAGATACGTCCGTTTCTCTCTCCTGCCACTGCTAACACCCTCATGCATGCCCATGTCTTATCCCACTTGGACTACTGTAATTCCCTTCTAACTGGCCTCCCCATTTCCCATCTTTCCCCGCTCCAGTCTATTCTAAATTCTGCTGCTAGAATAATTTTCCTCTCTTCCCTGAAGTCTCCCTCCCAACTCCTCTCTTCACCTTGGCACTGGTTTTCATTTCTATATTAATATTTATGCAATTATATATTCAAAGATCTATATTATATTACATATATTTGTTTTCTTATTTAATTGGCACCTATAGCCAAATGAGGTGTCACTTTATCCTACTGCATTTTTTACCCTCCTATATGTTTATGTAAATCTTCCTCCTACTTAGATTGTAAGCTTTATGGGGCAGGGACAACCTCCTCTTGTTTCAATCATGGCCTGGCACTTAGAGTGATGTATTTTCTTGATTATATGCTTGTAATTTACTTCATTTGCTCATTGTTCCACACTTTATCCTTGTCTGTATTGTCTGTATTACTACTGGATTGTACAACGCTGCGTAACCTTGTGGCACTTTATAAACAAAAATATACATACATATAAATACATAAATATTTCATTACAAATCCAAAAACAAACATTCTAATTTCATTTTCTTTTGTAAAATTGTTTTGGTGTTACCAGTGAAGTGGGTGGGGAATAGAGTCCCAGAGACTGCTACATTATCAGAATGTAGATAACTTATAGGTGCTCCAGGACTCCTGTATTGTTGGGGGGGCAAAAAGTAAACATCCCAATGTGGTTGCAGAGGTGTTAGGTGCAGTGAGGTTCATAAGCCCAATTTGCTCTGCTGCACTCTTGTACCTCTAGCAATAATCTTTTTTCCTCAATTCTTACTGGTCACAAGATTGTTAAAAATCAGCCAATGCCTAAGGCAGCTTGAATAGGTTGGGCTGTTGGATAGTTTGTTGCTGGTTTGGGCTTTTTGGTTTATGCCAGGAGTGGCTGGACGGTAAATTACAGTCCAATTCACACAATGTAAAGCTTTATTTGCAGGCGAAATAATGGAAAAGTAAAGTACAACTTTCTTCAATTTTTTAGCTCATTTCTAAAGGCTCCATTTATTGTTTCTTAGAAAGTAGAGATTACACAATCTCAGTCCAGTTCTCTTACGGCAATTCCCTTCCATAGCAGAGAACGTCCAAGAACTCCAGTTTTTAACTACTTATTTCACTTAGTATTTCGCATTTGCCTCTGCAAACACATACCTGGTCCCCCACAATATTTACTGGCGGGGAAAATGTACCATGCATCTTGTGCTCTGTTTAATCCTTCCTGTGTTCATTTTAAACCTTGCCCTTTAATACCTTAAGTTCCCCTTTAATGCCTAAAGTTGCCCTTTAACTATAGCTTTTCCTGTATGCCAACTCTGGTTGACCTGCTTGGCTTTACTTCCTAACTGGAGAGCTGGAACTTCCAGCGGCACAGAGGTTAATGTTTAAATTAGTAACTTGCAAGAGGCTCTCTATATCCAGCCCCTTACAAAACAGCAAGGCGCAGCTTGGAGTCAGGAGTCCTAGGCAGTAAGGCTTGTGATTCTGGCCTGAAGATTAATGTCCTGGCTAAGTAGCAGTGACAGGGCTGCAAACACGCAGCTTGCTGCATTCACTTCTCACACAGGCCACTCATTCAGCCAGCAGCTTGCTTCCCCTCCAAACTGTAATGATGCGATGGGGTTTGGAAAAGAATAAATAACATTCATTCCCCACCCCCGCTGCTTGATGCTGACTACCCTTTAACCATTTCACTCATCATGTCAGTACTCTCTGATCATGTTAAGCTTTAGGTACATAGTGTTGAACTATATATATATATATATATATATATATATATATATATATATATATATATATATATATATATATATATATATATATATATATATATATATATATATATATATATATATATATAAACCAGCTTTCCCACAATTCCTTTAGCTGTAAGGGTTGTCGGGTCTCATGGAGGTTTAGTTACCTATGGTAGGTTATATCTGAAGTTAGGATTCAAGAACAATGGCAGATATATTGCTTGTGGGGCTTTTGAAGGATCCCCCAGTGTCAGAGGGCCCGTTGATAATTAAGGCGAAGAGGTGTGCCACACTGTATAAGAGACTACTTACAGGAGCGACATTGACAAAAATTTATTTTAACACATCGGAAACCGTGATGAATGGTGGTAGGATAAAATACTAATCTTACACTGGTGCCCTCTGCTGGTCGTTTCTGGCGCTGGGCGGTAAGGAACAAGTGACACAGTGACAGGATTAGTAGGACATGGGCCAGTGACCTCATCCTGTTCCATTATTTTTGGTAGAATGTAGAAATGCATTGACGGCTTAAGCCCGGTATTTGTTTTGTTGCGTGCAATGTCACATATTGGCTGAAGCGATGATAGGAAATGGAGGTATGACTTCAGTGTTGATACTGGAGCCCGGTGTCGCCTGTAGAGGTTGCATCCTGACTGACAGGCCCAGCTTGTATAAATCTGGTGATCTTTGGAAAAGTCCAGTGATGGCGTTGTCCCAGGCAGGAAGAGCCAAGCTGGCAAAGCTACCCCTTGCTCTCAAAGGAACCTTTATCTGCTAGGTGCAGTAGCTGTAGCAAAGCCTGCTCACTGGGGATATCAGCTAACCCTCCTGGTCTTCATTTCCAGGCATGCCACAGGTAGACTGAGGGAAAGGAAAAGGGGGGAGTTGGGAGAGAAATGTTCCCCCCTCCCTCCACAGGGGTCTCGCTGACGCCTCTGCGGTGGAGAAAAAATATTGAAAAATGTGGCAGAATTATTTTGCTTTAGCGTGTTGGAAAGCAGAACCTGTGGCCAGAATTTCACCCATGTTTAAACAGTCTACTCACAGATGCAACACCAGCTGTTTAATTTTGTTGTTCAGTTTTAAACATGGCCAATTTTCTCCATCTTTCGTTGCAGTCTCTCCTTACCTGAGTTTGGATGGCAGCCAGCCCACAGGCATGAGGGTCTACCAACAAGGGCTCTAGTGAAATGTACCCTCGCGGCACTGGTGCAGGAGTGATACGTTTAACCATATGATAAACACAGACTCCTGTGTCCATTGTAAAATGGCACATTGGCTGGCAACAGAAGCTGAACACAAGTCAAGACTGGCTGTCTTGTCAAACGCCGTCGCTCCACCCATGTGTACAATGTTTTATATGTCAGACAGTCCTTTATTAGTTTGTGCAAATGTGGCAAAATCTTTCCAGGCTCTAAACTTAATCATTTTTAAAAGAATTCTGCATCGGGCGTGAAAAATTACCGATGGACCAACACACTCTAACTAACATTTACAGACTTTTTTTTTTAGAAACAGGCAATGTTCCCTTTAATTTTGTATTCCACCCGCAGAACAAGGAATTTCACTGGTGAAATAGTGTCTCCGCAAGCATTTTTCAGTGACACTAGAGGCTTTTTCAAGTTCGAATGGTTTCTACCATTTTTACCATTTGACATTTTCAGTAATATTTGCAAATAGGGCAGAGAGAGAGAAAAAAAAAAACAACTCATCTTGTAGCTCATTTACTATGTGGGCTTTGCACAGTTAACTGGGCATTAAACACAATGCTGGCATTCATGTGCCCTGTCCTACAAGGCAAAAAAACTATAGCAGAGTCAGCAGACACTGAGACGTGTACTCTGTCTTCCTGCTTCTAAGAAATCATTAAATATGGAGCCATTGTAGCCATATGCACTTGGAGTTGACTACAGAGCATTTGATTTGATTTACAAATGTCTACTTACAGTATTCTATATAAACTAATTAGCGGCCCATGTAAACATATGTGGTGTGCGTATTAAAAAAACAGAGGCTTATGGGAAAAAGAAATTCAGCTCAAGTATGTAAAATGGACAAAAAGAACAAGTGAAATGCTCTGTAAAAACAAAGTATGTCCTTAGCTGTATATTCTCAATATCATTACAATGCACACCTTTAAGAGAGGAGACAGGTTCCTTTAGGTTGCTCCTGTAAGTTTCAACTAGAATTGAGTTGAACAAGTAGAAGTGCGAGTTAAAATAAGCTCATTACAGAGCCAGAAGATCTGGGATTGTTGTCAGGGCCATTTGTATTCCGGAAGAATCTGTCCCTTTGAGCAAACAGTCGGAGAATATTGTAAAGCTCTTTCATACTTTTCATTATTCAAATAGATCCGGTATCGGCCAATATCACTCAATCTGCTGCTACCTTACACAAACAGAACAGGAATTTGAAAAGTTACAGTTTATTTTTATCGCACATTCCTATACAAAAAAAGAAGAGAAAAAAAAAACATTTTTTTTTTGTTTTCTTTTGTCAGTTTGTTTCAGTGGAATTTAAAGGGGAACAGGGTCACATATGAAATATGTACCCTGTCGTTTGAATGTTGAGAGTTGCAGTTAAGCATTAGCCACAGTTAGAGCAGCAGTTTTAAGCTCGGTGCAAGTTTTGTCATGGTCACCTATGAGGAGCAAGGTAATGTAAATTCACACAGGTGTGAGGGTTTGCAATGAGTATTCATTCCGCCACAAATCACTGCATCATCTTTTCAATCTACATCATCGCTGGGCAACACAGGGGCTAGTGATTCTAGTAGCAAAGAAGTCCACAATACTTCATTATTTTACTATTTTTGCAGCAAGGAGATTAATGGGATATACCTAACCCAGACCTAGAGTATACACACTATTTTTGATTTGTTCCCACTTTAAAGGGAAACATTGGATTAATTAAGTCTGGTGTAATGAGATCAGTCCCAGTAAACACTGTGGGGCTTATTCATCAAAGTGAGAATTCAACTTCTGAAGTGACTTTGGGTCACTAATCTCGGATAGTCGCCGAATTAACTAAGTGACGGGCTTCCTTAGCAAAGAAGCAAATGGCGTCACACACATTTTTTGTGTAGTGTGGTGTAGTCGGTCGAAAAGTAGGAACTTCTTCATCAACCCTGTAAGTCACCGCTTTGGTCTGGTGAATTTGATACATTTTTCGTTGCTGAACTCAATACTTCGGATAAACTCTGATGCTTGATGAATTACCTGTGCCGACACATGCAAAGTGATGGGAAGAGCTCTGTAATGTCATCCGAATTGGTCGCAAATTCGCCACATTGCAGTGTTTGGTACATACATGGAGATCAGGAAGAGGCAAATGGACATGAATTTTGACCTTTGCGAAACTGTTTGTACTTTCATGAATAAGCATCTGTTACCTGCATTCTGCTGCCAGACTTGCATATGCAGGAGTCCATAGGCACAGTATTAAATCATAAATGTATAATGTGCAATGGCAGTGTTCGACCTGTAAATAGATACACTAAAATAAATAAACAAAGTATAATTCTAGTGCAGACGCTTATTCGTGTGCCGGAGACCTACGAGGTTTGGAAAAATTCTAATTTCATCATTTGAATTTTTAGGTGAAACAGTTCAAACTAACCCCAGCACTGTCATTAGTTTAATTTGGTTCTGTGTGGGCAGGGGTCCTTAGATCAACATCAGATACTGACAATTTGCAACGTCCTTACCTAGGCACTAAGCACATCCCCTGGGGGAATGCTGAAATTACAACCAGCACGGCATCTCCTGCTGAAAATACACAGTAATGCTGAGGTACGTGTTTAGCTCTCGGAAAAATAAACTAGACTGGGCCGTAGTGGTGAGTGGCGTTGGATTTAAGGGAGGGTGTGACTCACCTGGGTGGTATTTTAAGACACCACTTAATTGTCAGCTGCGCTCCATAAACAGGAATCACGGTGAGCGGCGGCTACTGCCAACCTAGCGGGCTACCGATTCTTCAAAGTGGCAGCTCTTTATGGAGTAAGGCAAGTTGGCAGCAAGACAAAAAAAAAAAAAGCCAACAAAGCCGCATATAAAAGCATAGACGTGTGACAGGTTCGTTATTTTTGATTTATCACCTATTACTGCACTCAGAATGCATTTCAAGGCACAGGAAAGGACTCCTGTATTAATATGGCATTCTCACTGGTATATCAATATACCAGGGATGTACGACTTTAGCTTTCTGGAAATTGTAGTTCTACAACAACTGAAAACCAAGTTTGGACAAACCTAGTGAACTTGTAATTTCCTCTACTATACCCCAAACGGTGCCATTTGGGGCTTATTTACTAAAGAGCGGAATGCAGTGCACTTCGCATATGTCATTTTCCCGTTCAACCATTTTGCCTGTTTCTCAGTTTTTTCCCCTCATTTTTCAAGGTTTTTTTTTTTGCTGTAAGTTGTCGCTTTCCCCACATAGGTTTTACCCTAACGGTATTTAATTCCACTCCTCGCCAGCTCTGAACCAGGCATTGTGGCAAAACCTGTGAAATTGCTTCTAAAATGAAGTCAGATCAATTAAAGTTGCCATTTCCAGTTACCGTTTTCATTGCTTCTCTCTCTTTTTCCTATTCGGTTCTTATTTTGTTCTATCCTAAAAATTGGGTAGAAACAAGGATTTAACCCCTTATTAAACCTTCTCCAAAGTTTCAGCTTGGTATATAAGCAATGTAGAAATTAAGTCCGAATATATCTGGCTCTGATAACGCCTCAACAAAATATCCATAATCATCCCTCTGTGAGTCTGACACAGACTGCTGTTTAAAGAGTAAATAAATATGCTATAGTAACATAGTAGGTATGGTTGAAGTAAGACATATTGATATAAGTAAACATTTTTTGCTAATGCCAGCAGTTTTCTTTTACGTTATTTTCCCGTAAGCTCAATAAAGTTTGTTTTAGAAATCATATATAGTTGTGGAGATATCTAGATATCGTCATTTTTTATTTTATGAAGGCAAAATATTTTTTTTCAAATAAAAAGTGTTAAGAGTGGGCAAATTGCCATGAAACAGGTAGAGCTTCCTTGCATCAATATAATACACAAACTGTTGTTATTTTTAAGTGATTTTTTTTTTCTTCTTCATGTTTGAATGTGTATAAAACAGACTATACTAGACTATACTGCCTATTTATTACATATACTCATATTCCAAAGCAAAGAAATTGGAAGAAAATCAATATGTGTATTTATTCACTCCTAAATTTATGAACACAAACATTAAGCAGTATCATAGCAATTAGAGGTTTACAGAATAAGAAAACTGCTGTATTCATGATACATAAAAATAAAAAGTCTTATGTAACTATTTTACATTATTTATCCAGTTAATAACTCTTAACATCCTAAATTATTTTACATTTTCATTAAGTATAGAATGTAAATTGACTTATTGATCGAGAATTCAATGCATAGTATACATAAGATATTTCAAAGTGGCAGCTTAGCCATCTTAATCTCTCTCTCTCTCTCTCTCTATATATATATATATATATATATTTTTTTTTTTAAGGTTCACTGATATGCTTTCTCTACATCTTTTATGGCCCCTTACCTATCCATGTATTCTGCCTAATTGTATGAACGCATATAAATTCTGCTGTGGCATAAACAATAGAAACACCATGCGATTTAGACGGAGGATAAGGGATTCTTGTTCTCGTTTAATGGCAGCTAGATTTTTTTCTTTTTTACAATAAGAAGCGTTTTGTTTCTTGCGCAATTGGTAAACAACTCATTCAGCTTTTGGATTTTCTGCAAAGTAGATCATTTGCTTTAATTTTCACTTATACCAGTGCCACATTCTTTGATTCACACTTGACATTTCATTGGACAACACTGACAACATCATGTCTAGGGTAATGCATAATAATGATACCAATGTAGTCTAATAAAGTGGTATGTTTAAATGTCACTGTCCTGGGTCCTTAGATAAGAAATAAATAATATAGTCTAATAAGTGGATGATTTCATTCTCCCCCTTATTCTTAGTGGCTAAAGCAGGGTAAAGTTGCTCTCTGCTGTCACACTGCTTAATATTCTGTCAGCACTTGCTGGCTGGGATTCATTGGTGAATTAAAACCCGCCTGAGGCAAACGGATGTAGACAGCTCGTGCGGTTCTGGAAAATGTGTTTCGAAGCTGCTGAAAAAAAAAAAAGGGCCTTTTCAAAATATTTCACCCTTTTAATAAATGCATTTAATTAAAAGTCATATAACTTGCTTTTCATTAGACGGCTGAGTCTGAGCATGGAGCACAAGCCCTGGTATACATTTTATAGATGCCGTCAGTGACCAAGCTGTCCTATGGAAAAGCATTCCTGATATTCTATTGGGGGGGGGGGAATAATTATTTATTTTAAAAAAACAACAACTGGAAAACTACTGTTCAACAATAACAGGGAATGCTGGGAGTTGTATTTAACCACGGACGAAAAGGTCACATCCCTGAAAAAAACTGTTCTTAAACTTCCCCATATCGAGGAAGAAATCTGTAACGGAATAACTGTTAACAAATATTTCATTTTTCTTTATCATAAAATCATTTATCTTTTTAAATTCGTTCTTTTGCTGAATTGTACAGCGCTGTGTAAATTTGTGGCACTTTATAAATAAAACTATATATACATACACCATCCCAAGTTTTGTTATCTCTCTTTTCCAGTGATTTGCACTGTGCATTTTGCTATGAATTTATATTGTGTAATTATTTTTGCCTGCAGATCTTTGTTCCCGAATCAAACTTATTACTAAGAACAGGTCATGGTTTAACTATGTTATAAAACAATGTCTTTCTATTTCTGCCGCATTATTATTAGCAAATACAACTGCCTGATGGTTGTTTTTCTTGTACAATTATAGAAAAATTGCTACTGAGGAGTTATCTCATATAAATGGGGAGAGTTACTAAGGTCATTTTTCACCTTTTCGCCCATTTAACGCCCGATTTATCATTTTTTCATTGTTATTTTTCACGCCACATTTTCCTTCTCCCCTAATTTATTAAAAGTCAAAAATAATTGATCGATATTGATAAGTATTGATGCGTTAATACCGTTGAAATTTACATTACTTTCAATGGAGCCCTTTGATATCAATATCGCCAATATTTTTGCCAGGGACTTAGAAACATTTTTGTGTCCCATCTCCATAGGGAATAATGTTTTTTTTTTCCACCCCTCAACCAGGGAAATTCTTGTATAGGTAAAAAGAAATAAAATAAAATGCGCTTAGTAAATATTGATATCGGCAAAAACGGGAAAAAAAAACAACAAAAATCGTTAATGATCTTAGTAAATATCCCCCAAAATGTACAGTCGCCTCTCTTTATGACAGCAGTTTTAGGGGTGGAGCAAATACAAGTGGGCGGACCACTAACAGTTAAACATCCTATATGTATACAGAGGCATTTTAGCACATATTTATTAAAGGGTAGAACATTTTTTATTACTTTTTTCCAACTTGTCGTTTTTAATTTACAAAATGTTTTTACAGTAACACCCTTCCCCCCTTTTCTTGCTGCTTGTGCCAAGAGTTTGAATTTCACTGGCAGTTTTTAGATACACTGAAATACATTTTGTTTGAATAGTATTTCACTAAAAACTGTTTTTCCATCCAGATCAAGCACACACCAATGTTTTCTATGAGGCAGCTGTGTCTTAATAATGGGTAAAAACTGAGAAATTTGTAAGAACTTGCCTTTTTTTTTTTATATATATTTCGCATTGGCTGCAAAAAAATATTATAAATGAAAAAGAGTATATTTGCACCCCCTGTGCATTTCACCCCTTTAGATGGGAATAGTCCATTTTAAAAATTGAGAGTACATTACAATAAAATACAAAAATAGAATTCTCTCTCCACTGTTCAAAATCATCTCTCGTTCACTGATCACAATAATCACATTAGGGAACATATTACAAATTTAGAATGTTGGGTTGTTTTTAATAGACAGTTTATTTAGTTAAATAATAAGTAAGGTTTAAAAATGGAAAAACGTATCCAATGCACACTAGTTGATCCAGAGAAAAGCTAAAAAATCCCATATAAAGTGGATCAGTAACAGGAAAAATCCTTTCTGAAACATATTGGTGACCAAACAGGATGTGCATTTCAGTTATTTAAATAAACCTTAATTATCTAATAATTTCTCTTGCATGGGGGTTTATATAGCAAGAAAATCCCATGTACAGCACTTATTTTCAGCACGCATACCTGACCAGTATCATTTCCCTTTTTTACTGAAAACTTCAGAATTCCTTTGTGCCAGTAAGGTTTAATCATACTAAGGATTTGTAAAGTAAATAAAACCAAATCCACACTTTTGTCATCATATAACGCTCTTGCCTGATTTGAGTTTTTGAGATTAGTTTTGGATTTGCTTTGATATATGGGGAATATTTACCCTTTTGATTTGTTTTGCCCTACTTCGCTCCTAAATTTGTATTCCCTATACATTTCTGTTCCGGTGGTTTATATAAAACAGTGATGCCCGTCCTTTTTCGGCCTGGGGGCCATATAAATTTATGACACGCATGTCATGGGCCTCTTCCAGGCCGTGACTTATTTTAAAGTTACAACTGTGACAATTTTCTCATCATAAAGATGCAACAGCGACAGTAACAGTCTATTGCGACTGTCTATAGTTGGTGAATTCACACTTATATGCAACAATTCGGACTTTAGAATTTGGGCTGCGGGCAGGATAGCACTGCGTCGCGGGCCGAATATGGCCCGCAGGCCGTAGGTTGGGCATCACTGATATAGAAGGTTATGTCTATGGCTAACGCAATGCTACACTCTACTGCTGGTGATTTATACAGAAGGTTATGTCTATGGCTAACGCGATGC
>WMED01004665.1:6635-20433 GCA_019650415.1 Pipa parva
CTGATTGCTATTGGTTAAGCAGTGTGCTGACCTTTGACCGCATAAATTAAGTTGGAATGCAGGAGATTACAGAGGGAAAGTTGACTTGTACACATTCGCTAAGTAGTAACTAGGGCAAAAATGTCCAGGGGAGGGATGTATGTGTATGGGGTGCTGTAGGGGGGACTGAGAGAGGAGGATCTGGAGGAGGGGACCCTGGTGACTATTTTGCTCCAGGGCCCCAGAGTGGCTAGTTACCCCACTGGCCACAACTGGTCCAGTGGATGCTAAGCAATAGAGCCAGCTGCACCTCCCTGTATGTGCAGAAATACTACCAGTTTCTCAACTGCTATGGAGGGTGTAGGAAGTGTTGGTAAAGTGGTATATCAGAGAGGCCAAACAGCCTTAGGAATCCACTGTTCCCAAGTAGCAACCCATTAGCACCAATACAGACATCATGACTAAACACCTCCAAATCAAAAAGTCTTAAGTTTTTTCATGGTTGTTTGTTCAAAAGTCTGGGCAACAGTTTTCTAGTATTTTCTGTCTGTTGTGACACTGGTGTCACTACCACTGTTAAAACACATACTGTGAGGCTTATTCATCAATATGAGAATTGGACTGTCAAAAGTAAATTTGTGTCATTTTGGGTTGCTCACCCAAATGGTTGTGAATTCTCTACTCCTTATTCAATTAACGGCAGATTCCCATAGCGAAGAACGTGGTTTATTGTGTAATGCGGTGTAATAAGTCGGACCATAGGAGCCCTGCGCTTAATTCACCACTTTAATCGGGCAAAGTAAAACTGGACTATTCGACAGTATGCCTTTCCAAATTTGCTACTTCAACAGTCTCTAATGCTTGATGAATAGGTAAATTACCTGTAAACGCGCGTGCAAAGTGATTCAAAGAGCTCTGTTAAACTGTCTTAAGCGTCCGAACTGGTTGTGAATTTATCACATCGCCAAGTTTCCTGAATACCCAAATATGGGGGAGTGGCAAATGAATGCAAATTCAGACCTTTACACGACTTTTCATCATTTTTTTTTTTTAATAAGCCCCGTAAGCTGCCACTGCCCTAATAAGTCAATGGAGTTCACAAGCCTCTGTGAATATCATAGTGGTCGGAGAATTGCATAGAAATTCATGTTTGCTTTCTACATTTACTTGTTAATTAGGAATCCAGAGTATAGCATAAAGCCATAGCCAAAAGGGACATTTTCCTATTGAAAAGAGTAAAGGGGTGATTAACTCCATCTCCGTTCGCTCTGCCCTTCCTTCATTGCAGGTGCTGGCAGTTTTTGTTTATAAAGTGTAAAGGATTAAAGGTGAGATTATTCAGACACTTGGCTGGGTGACTTTAACATATTTAACTTAGTCCATGCAAACAAAGAATCCCTTGTTTGTGACCCATTATATAGAAGTAAAACACAGAACGTGCTTTGCCCTTGAAGGAAAATGTGAGAATATGCTTGTTTTACAATAAATTACAAGGACTGACAACTGTTCATTTACATTTTGTGTTGTGAAATTGAGTTTGCTTTTGTTTGGTCTTTTTGTTCAGGTGATGTAATTATTAACTTTTAAGTCGTTGTGCCTGTCTCTGTGATCTGTATTCAAAGCCCCTTTGAAAGTTAATAGGTTTTAAAACTTGTAATTATTACACCTTTTTAACAGAGGAATTTAAAATGTAATGTCCTTTACAGACACTGCCATGCGTAGCAATACATCAGCATATTTATTAAAGTAAGAGAATGTTAATGGCACTGCAAACGACAGACAGGAAATAGGTGAATTATGATCACTCTAATGGGCATAAACCACCATCCTGACTAATAAAAAAAATTGAGAAAGAAAAATGCTGGTAAGTAAGCCTACTTACAGCTTGTACCGCCGCTCAAATCCCCAGTAGTAGTCATGCGGGTGCCCGGGAAACAGTGGACCGTTGTAGCAAACATCAAGAGAAGGACTTCCCAGCACTCCAATAGTTAAGAAGATATACTTTATTGCCACCACATGGGTAGTATTAAAAACATGCCGCAATGCCTACGCGCTTTGCGGCTTGCGCTTAATCATGGCATGTTTAATCACGATTAAGTGCAAGCCGCGAAACGCGTAGGCATTGCGACATGTTTTTAATGTTTTTAATTTTACCCATGTGGTGGCAATAAAGTATATCTTCTTAACTATTGGAGTGCTGGGTAATAAAAAAAATTGGTCTTGTCAGAATAGCTTATTCAGCAAGGATGGTAACACCAATCTGCTCAAATGGGCGGCAGACCGAATTTACCATTTTAATTGATGAACAGTTGTCTAGCATGACTAAATTATACCAGGCCCCCAATGAGCGATCCCATTTGATCTTCAAAGACTGATCAAAATTGGCTACTGTATGTGTGGCCTAATTTGCAGATGATTGGTTGGCCATCAGCTCAAATTACTGCTAAATTGTTCATATGCTTTCATGCCAGTGATCTTTTGATCCTCATTATCAATAACAGTGACCATTTGATCACTGCCACTTTTTGCCAGCTAGTTTTCAATCAAGCAATTCTGAAAATGTTTGATGGGTGTTGCCTTACTGTGGTCCTTTTTGTTTATTTTTCCTCTCTGGCAATTAAAGCAGGGCTATTGGAATGCAATGGAATTTTCACAACGTGGACCATATTAGTTTGAATATAGGCTCATGCAGATCAACCATACGCAAGAAATATTGCAATAGAACAAAATCTGTTAAGCTCTCTGGTCATCCAAAACCTTCTGCAACCCACATGGGACCCTGAGGTCACCCTTTTCACAGGCCTTACAGGTTGTATTGCTACATACAGACATTTTGCATTATTCATTGTTTATGTTTCAAATTTCTTCCATGTTATCATTGTTTCTTTATGCTTGACCCATGAACCCTCCTAGGAAAGACTGGTTTGTAGGGGGAGAGCACTCATGTTTCCCTCTTCACATAATGTGACAGGTGCTCACACTTGTAGCTTTACATTCCCATTCCACTGGTTAGTAGATAAGAGCCTTGGATTTCAAGAGAAATGAAAAAGATTAAGCATTTGGCTATGATAAGATAGTTACTGATATGGCAGCTTTTGGAAATGGGAACTTATGAAACAGATAATTATGTTGACTTCACAAAAGAAAGTTTACTTTATATGTTATTGACTTGTGATGTAATGTAATTACTTTTTACCTATACACTTTGGTGTAAGAGATACCAACCTCTTATGGGATTTTGGAATTTAAAGATATAAAGATTAAAAGTGTATTTTTATTTACAGATATTTTTTATTTTCACTTTGTAGGACTGTAGGGTTCAAGTCAATAAATGAATACAGATCTCCAGTGATAACAGCCGATCTGAGACAAAGGGTGAAATGTATTAAAGTCGGAAAGACCGCTCTGGGTCTTTCTGATTTTACTGAGCGAAATCTTGTTTTATTCCTCCGAGATTTTGTTCGAGATGACAAGATCAAGTTTCGCGATTCCGAATTTTCAATATTTTCCAAGGAAAGGTAGCTATGCTACTAATGTAAAGCATGGCTACTTTTCCATGGAAAAAAATGTGAAAACTCAAGATCAAGAAACTTGATCTCGAGACCTCGAATGAAATCTCGAGAGAATAAAATGAGATTTCTCTCGGTAAAGTCGGAAAGATCTCTAGTCTTTCTGACTTAAATAAATCTTGCCCAAAGTGTATAGTTGTGTATTTAAAAAGGTTAATGAGGGAATAGCATTAGCGCAAAAAAAAAAATATATATATACAGTGCTATACATTACTGCAATATCAAATTGTACATCATTAGTGAACTTAGTACATAATTTTAGGGTGACTAAAGTTTTTTGTATATATACAAAACAACAAACAACATATGGTAACTATGAAGGAACCACTCTAAAATTGTGACATAGGTTCTTTATGCCTGGAGTAATCAACAGTCCACTTATAGTTACAGTGAATCAACTGTGGAGCTGTTCCAGGGAATCTGACTTGAAAATATTGCTAGTCTACCACTACCCTAACAATTAGGAGGTTTAAATCTTTTCTCTGCATCAAAAGAACTACATTTACTCAGGATGGGTATGCAGCTAGAAACATTGGAGAAAAGGTATTTTAAGGGTCCCTGTCCCTGTGGCTTGCCAAAAGATACCACAACCTGGGCACAGGATTGGCACCAGGGCCCAATGTAGCACAGTCCCTATGGAAGTCCAGGCCTGGTTGTGACCATGTGACCCTTATTGTTACGTCCCTGTGCGTTGACCAAGGGCTTTATTCCCTAGCATTAGTATCAGACCTCCCTAGTTGCAGATTCATTTTTTTTTGGTTCAGACCCTGGCATCAATGACAAGTCCCTGTCTTCCCTTAGCCTGACCCTAGCTATACTTATTGTTAAAGGTTAAGTCCTTGGGAGAAGACCTATAGAACTATGGATGTGTAGATCTACTCATAATAAATGACCCCTTAACACAGAAGAGTTTGAACAGTTCTGCTTTGCATCACTGCAGCGATTTGTGGGATATGTAATGTTTTTTTTTCTTTCTATTTGTCAATGTTAGTCATAAATCTGCAACACAATATTTGCTACCATTAAACAATGAGGAAATTCCAAAATGAGACTGAGATTTTAAATGAGTTGAATAATAAATTATTATTACTTTTTATTTGTTTTTCTGAATGGGACTGCAGGGTTAAGATATATATTTTTTTTGTCCATTGCATTTGTTTCTGGAGAAAATCCAACCCCACTTTGAAAATCCAACAAAATATTGAGTGGTAAGGATTGAAGTGCACCGCCGAATGCCCGGCAGGTTAGAGCAGGAAGTTTTGTGAGTGGGTTAAACTAAAGTAGACTCCATTGTCTCTGCGATTAAGTATAAAAGTATCACAGGAAGAGATTACTCTTTGCTTGCTTTCAGTGTTTGCTTTGTATTATAAGGTTGCCATCCATTCAGCCAGAAGCCCTTTCTTTCCTCTGAGCACTCGGCTAACAATTAGAAAATTATTAGACTTGTAGGAGATGTAATCATATAAAAAAGTCAGTGAAGAGGAAAAACACAAAATGGATTTTCTGCATTATGTCGGCGCTGTGATACTTTATACGTGAGAAGCAAATCTCCAGATTAAACAATTTTATGCATGAAAATTGTGTACCATAAATAATATACTTAGTATTGTGTGTAGGGAAAAAAAATACAGTCAAACTAAAGGCAACAAAAGAGATGATTCTCTGGCAGATGTTTGCTAAGAGGAAACTCTCCTACTCTCTAAGTATGATGGGAGTAGTAATACTGTCATATAACAAGGGATTGACATCCATCATTCCACATAATGTATCCTATAACACATAGCAGTAAGTGAATATTGCTCTGGTACCAGAAGCTTTGGCAATAAGAGAGGCTTGTTAGACTAGGGGGTTATTCTAAAGGGGTGGTTTAAATACTCACCCTATGCTCCAGTGTGATTCAGCAATTTGAGCATGATGTACTGCTTCTGCACTTGTACTGCTTCTGCACTTGTTCAGCTTGCCAAAATTTAACAGGAACAGGAAGTGAAGAGGATTGCAGCTTGCAGGAAGAAGAAATGAAGATCCACATTGAGGCAAGCAGGCAATCAGTGAGTATTTCAGCCCACTCCTTCAGAATAAGTTCCTAGTTTAACGAGCCTGGAGTTATCCTTTAATACTTATGCATAGTAAAGTATGTAAATCACTTTTGATGAAGAGGCAAAATTTATAACCCAACAATACTCTTACTCTATATATTTATGCTGAGACCTGGCTTTCACTTAAAGTAAATTTTGCTTCCTGTGCAACAGGGAACTGAAAAGTGAATTAAATAAAATTGCTGACTTTCTTGAGACAGTAGATCATATACCCTCTGCAGCTTTTGAATTGTGCCAACTTTTATTTAGGAAGAACAAATTTACTGAGAAAGCGAACAGGAACTGAAGACTAGTACAGACAGATAAATCATCTCCATTTAGCCAAAGTTGGCTAATATTTACAGATCACTCATGGGAGCTAGTGTACGTTGTCTGCCGCTGACTGCCAGTCATACCAGTCGTGTTAGCTGGCAGCCCGATTTACAGTCCTGAATGACAGATATTTAAATGACTTTTTTTTTTATGGAATTGACTTTTTATCAAAATGAGTCGTAGACATGGTATAAACAATATGAGTATCTGGAGGTATAATTACTTTATGTACTGAAGGTGGGTTTGTTTGGTTTCCTCTGACTCGGCATTTGCATAGAGTAGTATGGAGGGATAATCTTCATGATATGATGTGTCAACAGATGCAGCGACCAGCTGCTTTGTATGGAAAATGCAACCATTTTTATCATTCCATATAATGAGAATGCCGCTGAAAGTTATAAACATCGCTGAAAAATTGGCAACATTTTCACTGGAAAACTTTGGTTTGTTATAAAAAAGTATCCAGTATTATCCAGCAATTGTTTTATAGTGAGGTATTTCCTCTTTGATCCCTTTTATAAAGCCTAAATACACACTTGTAATGCTAGTTTAAAGATCGACGGGGTTATTCACTAAGGTGCGAATTCAACTGTCGAATTCGCAAACAGCGGATTCCCATAGCAAATCCACTACAATTTCCCCTTTGTAAAGTTGCAACAATTTTTAAAGTTAAGGTTGTGAGTGACAATTTTCCCATAATAAAGTTGCGACTGCGACGATATTCTCATTATAAAGACGCGACTGCGACAGTAGCAGCTTATTGCGACTGTCTTTATCTGGCGAATTCCCACCTATACGCAACAATTCGGACTTTAGTGAATAAACCCCCGAATGAGGAGCATAACCTCAGTATAACAATATAACACAATCAGTTACTAGATTTTAATATTTGGAAACCACACACACACACATCCATTTTACAGTGGAGTTATAGCACAATTGCATATCAAACATGGACAATGACTTGTGAAGAATATTATTACTTGGAGAGAATACAGCAGCATAGATTGGTTTCTTTCAGAGCCTGCTCTGTTGTTGTTTACTATATTTTATATTAAAATAGTTGACAGCTGTTGCACGCATTCAGACTTTGCCTCCGGCTTCTCATCAATTGAGTATGATGTGAAAATAGCACTGGGAGGCACACAGATATTTAAAAAAAAACGCACAAAGTAACGTGTCAACATGCTCTGTCAAAGAGTTACCCTCATTTATAACAACTGAGTAAATCAAGCCACATTTTGCTAAATAATTAAACTCCATAGCTGGATATTTCCAGACTCGCTGTTTAACCGAGGTACTTATAAAACATACATATGCAACTGCAGAAAGACAACAGAGTAAGCTAAAAGAAACAAATCAATTCACTTGAACTATCCCACAGGTTAGTGCTTTTTAAAATGTAAACTAAAACTGAAATTATCAATACAATTAAACAAACAGTTGTTAGCGAACCTTACAATCTTGCATGCTAAAAGCTGTCTGCCTTTAACCTGGGATTACAAAGTCTTTACAAATTCATCCAACTATCTGCAGTGTAATAAAACTCCCCAAAGCATAGTGCATGTATCCAGCATTATGAAAACATTCTAAATTCTCAGTTTACTTCTACATAAATAAATTCACACACCGGAACATCTTGCTTGCCTGTTCTTGGTAAACAACATCTTTTTAATCCAAGTACAGGTAGTCCTTGATTTATGATGTTGATCCGTTCTTACTCAGCATCGTAAACCGAATTTCGATGTAAGTCGGATCATACGTTCATGGTTGCATGCAGTTCGACTTATGTCGCAAAACCGTGTAAGTCGGAACAAGGCATTGTATAAAGCTTCATAACCCCGAAACGACGTAACTCGAGGCCGTCGTAACCCGAGGACTACCTGTATACAGAAAGCAGCTATCACAAGGATCCAGCCTATCCCGCTGTTTCTGCCTCCAACTTTATCTCACTCTAAAGGGATGCTATATCGCCAATATAGCCATAGGCTATACCTCCATTATCACCAAGGTTCATATAAGTGTATATGCAAAAAGCTCAAGTTAAACGTTGATAGCTCTTAGTTACAATGCAAAATGATACATATTGTTCTACATTCCTATTGTATTTTTCTTTTTGAAAAGATTCTATTTTATGCCAATTAGACTGGCCCCATTTACCCTACAGGTCAATGCATCTGACTGAACTTTGTGTCTGCTCAATCAAAGGCAGGGGCGCTGAATAGTCTAATCGGCACAGTTAGTGCTAAACTTTGAAATGGAACTGTTAAAATGTCTCTTTATTAAAGAGGGTTTCTGAAATGTTTCAAATATGAATGCACCTTTTTCTGTTAGGAACATGGATAACTCAACATAGATATACATAGATGTACATTTTATGCATATTTATTCAGAGAGAGTAGCGCTGGTTTTAACTTAAAATGGAAATTTGGACTCGTGTGTAGACGGTCTCAGATTGATTTAGAACATAGACTGGATAATGATCTTTTTAATCTCTTTGGTTTTCGGTTCAGGCAGTCATCTTGTATATTTTCTTATATGGTTCACTGTTAAATCTAATTTTTACATAAATTTTGATGAATAATGTGTTTGTTTTAGAAAGTCTATGCATTGTAATATCTGGCCTATTCTCTCAAAGACCGCCCGATTAATTGACACAGTTGTTACATTCAGCAGCAGTTTAAAGTAGTACATTTTTAGAAAACCATATTTATTCACTTTGTATGCTTGTATCAAACAGTGTGTGAGGGTGACTTAACCATCACTAATAACCATAGACCAGTTTTTCCAAATTAATCTTAAAGTATGTGTGCACACAGAGAGAATTTACAAACAAATGTTGGTTTATATGCCTTTCCCATACTCTGAACTGGCAGAGGGTTCTGGCCAAATCTTTATTGTACAGGATTCATATAGACAAAGAAGAGATAAGTAATAGGGTGTGGATTACAGATAAGACATACACTGTAGCCAATGAAAGGCATCCCTGACTATTAGTTCATATATTGTGTAAGTTCCTTATTGGTCCAGCTCTGCACAAAATCAGAAAGTTTTAATATACTAGGTGCGGTCCACAGCTATGCGAAGAATTCAGCCTCCATCTTCTTATTGTTCCGACTTTTGGTCTGATCTGCTTAAATAAGGAAACTCAATATGATAAGATAGCTTAAAGGACAAGTTAGCTACTCATAAGAAATATAAGCAAATATTTATACAGTATATATATATATACACTGAACCACTATCTGTGAAATCAATGCTGTGTCAGTATCCAAGCTAAAAAAAAAAAAAGCTGTACCTGTATTTAAAGTGTTGATTTTGTATTTGTCTGTTTCTTGTTGAACACAGCTTATACTTTCAAAGATGCTTTCAAGAAAGAAACCAAGGGTAACATATTTTGGTACAGACATCCCAGAATGCTTTGCATAACATGCTGCAGTTTTTTATTGTACATTAATAGGCCAACCTATTCATGTAACCATGAAGAGTTATCCAGTAGCAGGTATGAGCAAATATCTCTGCAAATGCTTAAATGAGTGACTATTTTTACTCCTTGTTTACATGAATGCCTGTAAATTGTAAATAACAAACTTTCCCACAAGAATTATTGCATCATCCTAGAATTAGTGCTGCTTTAAATGTAATGAGTAATTAACAGTCAAAGTTTCCCCGCCCCCCTCCTCATTTCTTAGAAGGGGCTGTTTGTCTTTAAACTGTTTTATCAAAGCCTCTGCTTCTTCTTGTTATGGACAATGAAGCTTAAAGTAGGGAGAGAATGTTTTGTCTTTTTAAAAGAACAATAGCACAAAAAATTTAAAATGCCTTAAACACATTTATAGTATTATATACTCTATATTCAATCTGTGTTTCCAAAAATACTAAATTGTGTTTATAAAGTAAGATATTTAGCGTTAAAAATTGGGTTTTAGGGCATGCTTCCAATGTATATATATATATATATATATATATATATATATATATATATATATATATATATATATGCTTATATACGGTAAAGCACCATAGAAAATAATGTGAATGATAAACAAAATGGCTGCTATCAGTAAAGATAAGAACATACAGGGAGCACTCTATCCATCCATACAGCCATCTACAGTATCTGTGTCTGCCTGTATATATTTCCATCTATCTTGTGCTGATTTTCTAAAAATTATCGAACCCTCCTCCCAAAACAACCCAAGTTTTACATGGTTACAAAGCAATTTGCTGGTAATAACTTGTTTCCGCGAAAATAAGACCTTGTGCAATTTTTTTCAAGATTAGAAATACAGTATAAGACCTCCCCTGAAAATAAGACCTAGCTGCAGTAAAGTATGAGAAATATACGGTACCAGTACTGTGTCCCAAAAATAAGACATCCCTCGAAACTAAGACCTAGTGCGTCTTTAGGAGCAAAAATGAATATAAGACACTATCTTATTTTTAGGGAAACACGGTACTGACAGATCTTGTTACTCAAAGTTCTAGGCCGGTCAAAAATAACAAAGTCAATATTTTAGTTAAATAAATTTTAATATATAACAGAATGTTGTTACAGAATAAAAACAATTTACCTTGTATGCAGTCTAATGTGTTCATTGTTGAATGCAAGATACATTTTTGTCTAAGATCATAATATAACAATACGTTATAATACACAGTGTAGTTATTGAAGCGCTCAAGCATGAACCAAAGTAGGAAAAGCTTCTCAATGAAATGAAAACAATTCAGTGTAACAATTTCATATTTGCAGACACATTTATAGATGAGTTATTGTTAAACAGAAAGACTGTTTGAATAAAAGATTGTATGCTCTTCTTCTTTTCATGGAACTTGGCCCCTTATTGTTGAACACTATCTCTTAAATCGAAGTTACTGAACCCATGTATATACATTTCCTGTTTCTATCATACTACTAAGACCAACTTTTAGGACTATATATCCCACAATGCCCAGTAAAAACTTTAAAGGTGCACTATAGTGCCGATATAACTGCACACATACATATAAAACTCCTTTACACTAAGCCAATTGCTGACACAAATAGTAAAAAAGAAAAGTTTGGGGAAGAAATACTACTTGCTGTTTGTTTCCCTTAATTAGTTTTCCTGAGAGCTGACATTTTCCTCTCCCTCTCCGTTCTGTTCTGCACGAGAAGAAAAAGCTGCCTGACTGCAATTGGTTAAGCAGTGTGCTGACATTTTGGCCACATAAATTAAGTTGGAATGCAAGAGATTACAGAGGGAAAGCTGATTTGTACACAGGTGCTAAGTAGCTCTAGCTGCACCTCAAAGCATTCCACATATAGGGACCATTGGTGTAAATAAAGTTTACTCACAAAATATTTGCTATATAATTAAAAAAACACCTTTGGTATCTATATTGACATTTGTTTTGCAAAGCAACAGCAGCACACCTTAACTTGTGCACACCCAAACTCTTGGTCCTAATACCTGCACTGTCACATGTACAGGTTGTGGGGATACAAACTGTGGTCTTCAATTGGTGGGGTAGCTGAATTCCGCAAATGGCCACTCCAGCTTGGGCATTGCTAGCATATTACCAGGGTGTCTGACTTGACCTAGGATATGCCTGGGAGGACTACCACAACTCATCCTATTTGGTGGGATAGGTGTTGCTCACTGTCTATGGTTTGTTGACCCAGCTCTATTAGTATCCAATATAATAGCATCATACTTTCCCCTGGACCAGGATAGGGGCATCCTTCCATGTGTTTCCAAACCAACTGCAATCTCTTGGTCTGTGTAATATATACTGTAACCACTGCCAATAAATATACTTAATGTAACCTATATATAACAAAGCACCCAAGGTGCATCATGTATACGTACTGTAGATGTCACAACCATTAAATGAAACCTAAAGGATGACACTAGTCTAGAGGTACCCTGCCTAAAATGCATTTATACAAATAGCCCTAGCCTACAGCTATATTACGTTACAATCCCTTTATAAAGGTACACAGTAAGTCCAAGACACTTTTAAAGCATTGCTCCCCATCCCCCAAGTTAACTTTATTGAAATATTAACAAAAGTAAGTACTCTGTTTTCACTGTGGATGATCTCACACAATGCTTTTTGACTCTGGTGGTAAAACAGGCATCAAGAATTAACATAATGTGCCTCGTTTATTTGACTAGATGGTGGTATGAAACTGTGTGTAGTATTGTCTAAGGCCTTTTTACCTTAATGCCTGCTGGCAAAACTACACACAGACTGACACAATGACCCATTCAAATGAATGGGACTCATTTTGTTATTGTAGTAACAGCTTCAAAATGCATTTTGTAACATCAACCTATGAGTTCCTACACCCCAATGAATTGATTTCCAGGACTTCTTCAGTGAGAGATGCTCGTATTGTCCCAAGACTGAGAATTTTCATTGAACTGATTCCTCAGCATCCATGAGAACCACTAAGTGATCTAGAGTCATTCGGCCCGAGGTTTATTGTTCCCATTTGTAACGTTACAAAAATGTTCATTTAAGCTAGGTTAGGCAGCCAGCTCGGAAGTCTTGCAGTAGACTTGTACGTGTAGAATAGGAGCCAGCTGGTAAAGTAATATGACTTTTAATTTGCTGAGAAATATCTGAAAATTGATGCTTTTTCAACTTTGTGGCCAGACATATTTGCCAGTCACAAGGATAGCCCAGAGGATGGGGACAGAATGTTTAATATTGTATTGCTCTTTATAGCAATAAAATGAGAACTTTAATATGTTGTTCTGTTGTGATTAAATGCCTCTTCTCAGCCTGGTTTGTAACAATTTAAGATTGCTGCAGTAAAAATAAAATATTCAGTAACTGTAGGAGAGTAATATATATATAGATGCATATATTGTTTATAATTGGCAGATGTTTTGAATGTAGTATAATTTCTAATACAGCTTTATAGCATTTACTTGGACACTACGTGGATCACAAGCCTAATGTGTATTTTATAAAATCCCTCCATGACTCACTCCTATTTATAATCCTTTTTAAAAAAAAAAAAAAAAATGTGTGTTCGTTCCATTTCATTGTTACTCATAGGGGATTTAACACCATTTTCCCTTCAGATTGAGTAAATTACTAATGAGGAACACCCATCTTCTATAATCTTAGTGTCTGGAAACCATGAATATTCTTATTAGGCCTCTTGAAGTGAATAAAAGTATTGTCTTGTCAACAGGCTATCCATCACTGAGTGCCTGACTGATACTTTCTCAGAAGTTATCCTGTGTTTAAATGCTTCAGCCTTTTTATCTTAGACTGAAAACCTAATTGCCAGCATAACAAGCCATTTATTATTTTTTGCAACCTCCATGAAATGAAACGCACAAAACGAAACTTAAGGAGAATATTTTATAACCAACATATCATTCTGTGTCAGTGAACTGTTTTACTGAGTTTCCACCATTTTTCTTTTTTTGTTTTCAGCCATGACTGTTTTAATTAAAGCAGCTGCAGTCAAAGAACAAAAAAATGGAATCTTTCACCAATACAACTGTGTTCTTAATTATATTATAACCCTTGATCAAAGTGGGGATATAGTGTCCCTTAAATCGACATGTTGTATTCCGTTACATGCAAAGCGAGGTTCTCGTACAGAAATCCATATCTAAACCCACATCTAGGAAGAAGAGACCAGTGATACATGGAAAAAGATCAAATAAAAAAACAAAACTTGTAGCAAACCAGCCAATCAGTTTGTTTGCTGTGCAAATTTTTAGGCTTGGATTTGGCACTTTTGTCTTTGGCAAAGTATTGGCCTTTTAGCTGTTAAAGGGGAACTATAGTCAAATTACATCTTTATATATGCAGTACTATACCTTAGTGAGA
>WMED01004666.1:0-20433 GCA_019650415.1 Pipa parva
GTGGTGGAACTTGCACTATTGGTGACTGACTAAATACTTTTTTTCCCCACTGTAGCTAATGGAAACATTTTATATTGTTGTTTAGAGCTTAGATTTTTCATAAGGAACCCATTATAAGCATAAATTATGCAGGATTTCATGATCTCACAAGTATTTTAACTAGAAATGTTTACTGTATCCAAGTGTCCCATTGTTAGTGCACCTATCTGTAGGCATGGCAGTTTTCATGTACAAAGATGGCAGCTTTTGTCAGAATCACCATTTTGTTTCCTTCCTGTGCTATTAATACCTACCCTCATTCTCCATTTCTGATTATGAAAACAAATGTTTTGCCAGTAAGTGTCAGCTGCTTCCGTGTGACTTGTTTATAACAGTAAGTGAATAGTGCTCTGCTATAGGCTAAAAAACAATTTGCTTCATTATGAAATTCTTAATTGGTAATATCTCCCATAGCCCTGTAAATGCTAAAAAACGTGATTAACACTTATAAGGGGGTTATTCACTAAAGTCCAAATTGTTGCATATAGGTGCGAATTCGCCAAATAAAGACAAAGTTCCCATTGTAAAGCCGCAACCGTGCCAATTTTAAAGTTGCGACTGCGACACTATTTTCATAGTAAAGTTGTAATTGTGCAAATATTCTTGTTATAAAGACACGACTGCAGTAGTAGCAGTCTATTGCGACTGTCTTTAGCTGGCGCATCCATGCCTTTAACGTCGCAACAACTTGGACTTTAGTTAATAACCCCCTTAGTCATAATGTCCAGCTCTAACTATTAAAATAAAGGTTTGTAGCCAACAAAATCTATTGCATACTTTCTGCTAGACTGAGAGACTGATGGTCAATGAGAGGAAAAGATCAGTGCTTCAGTGGCATGTTTAATAATTCCGTTAAAAAGGTTATTACTGGGAAATTATTACATTGTTTACAGTGGTCTAGTAGCATTTTACAAAAACTGCTATTCATCACTAAGAGAATTTTTAATGCTATACACTACTATATACTATATATATACTAATGATACTGTTGTTTTCGTGTCAAAAATGGATAGGAGATGGAGATTCCTAATGTTTTCAGTTACAAAAAGATGCATTTTCAATCACCTAAAAATCATATCTTTTTTTATATCTGAATTAACTATGATTATTAGTGAAAGTAGTTTGATCTGTAAACAGAACATTTTCTTCCAGTGTACATCCACATTAATTTCTAATCATTTCAGAATCACATGTACAACTTGAGCAATTGCTATTATTATCAATAGGAGTGACTAAAGGGAGGGTTTCTGCAGTGCCTTAGCAACAGCTGGCAAATGCTTTTCCTATTTTTTCTGTCATCTCTCACAGTTAGCATATTAGATTTACGATGATAATTGCTTTAGCGCCAATAAATGTATTTGCCATAACACCCAGCAACTGGCATGACTTTAACTAAAAGGGTTAAACACTGCAACAATTGGAAAAGCATTTAGAAAAGTTGAAACGCAGCTGTTTTAGCTGGAATAAACCATTTTGTGTATACATTACCCTTTTACTCACACATATTTGGCTTGGAATATACTAATGCCTCACTCAGCTTCTAAAGGAATTAATTTGTCAGTCAAAAAAAAATATTTTGCAGCATCTAAAATAAAGCAAAAGTGATGTTTGCTACAAATAATATGTCAAAGGATTAGGAGCGATTGAGTAAAATAGTGTTTCAGGCAGACATGGTACAGAATTAAATATTCATGAAGGACAGTGAATCTAATTAAAAAAAAAACATATTTACTTTAAAATTTTCTTTGAGGAGGGCTTGAATAGTAACAAATTCATTGCATCTCAGGGGGTTATTCACTGAAGTCTGAATTATTACGTATAGGTGCAAATTCGTCCAGATAAAGACTTTGTTTAGCTGAGTTTAAGCTAAAACTTGTTCACGACTTGAGCTGTACAGGTCTACAGTGTGACCGTGAGAGTATTTGTAAATTAAAAATATGCAATAAACATATTTTTTAACAATTATTCAGAACTGAAGGAAGTGCAAACTAATGGAGTATTTTTATGTCTTGCAGTCCAGTTAAAGTTAAGCTGGTCACAGGCAGTCTGCAGTTGTCTGCATGAAGAATATAAATATATGCAGTTTCATCATAGGTGGTTGACAAAGCTGCCCCTATGCACTCAGTAGACTTCATGGCATAACAAAACGATTGAGGGTGTATGTCCCCACATGAGTCCACATTTGCTGATGGATTATTGCCATGGACTCACAAATGACTAGGGAACTTGGTGCTATGTAAAAAGTAGATTAATGAATTATAGTTGTATCGAGCATCAATGTATATTTTATACAGTCTTTTTAGACATGTATTGCATGGGTAGCTTTTAGTATAATTGGCTTCCCTGGAATTATTTCATATTGTGCAACATCTATTGATTTTTTTTCTTATGCAACGCTTTAATGGGGAAGTTATTGATTTTCCTTCCATCGTATACTCATGCTATCTTTCTAAGAATTGGAAAAAACAACAATTGCCATTGTTTGTAGAGTCTGGATTGAATATACTACTACTAATAATATTAATAACAATAATAATGTCAAACTTGTGTAGCTTTTACATGGAAAGCTTACCAGTAAGACCAAAATGAATCATATTTGAGATTTCCGTAAGTCTACATTTCAATATTGCACTTATTAACTGTATTCAGGGCTTCAACTACAGGAGTTGTGGGGAATGTGCTTGCAGTGGAACCCTTGGAACTGGGGGAGAGCATAGGGCACAGATATATCTTCTAACACAGAAGGTAAACCAATCCCCACAATCCCAAATGTAAGAACTAGAAAGGGACTTTTCTCTGCAGCATACTGTTCTACTGAAACCTATGGATAAAAAAACAGCTTATGCTTAATTAGTGAACAGAGGTCTTGCAAGTCATAAGGCTTTCAAGACCATTGTTTTAAAGTCATATTAAGCTTTTGTAATATAAAATATCTGTTGTTGAAGAAAGCTGAGATACTGTATTTTTTAAAGGCAAAATATTTTAATAAATTGCAAATATAATTAATATACCTTCCCTGAATTAATGATGCATGTGCGAGTATTTTAGAGAATTCTAAACTGGACATAATCATGTAGTATTCATTTAGACAAATGTCATTTTCCAAAATATATTATATTATACCTTTTGATTTATGTAGATGATTACATCTAGAATATAATATGGATTGCAGGCTTTTGAGGAAAGCCAAGAAATTATCTGTGACACTGAATGAAAGTGATCACATTATAAAAGGGAACTGTAACACTTCTGTGCACTTTGTCATATTACCATGAATGATGATATTATGATTGACTGCTTTATCCCAACATCATTGTTAGCAATCTGTAACATGTTTTGCTTTATAATTTAGTTTCATTTTCAGGGCAAGTCAATAAAATATAGACTTGGAAGTAGTAGGTGTTCTGTTTTAGGTGAATATATTGATGAATATGCATATCACATATTGTTTAATTTGGTGATTTTTATTTATTTTGTGTTATGGTTGCCAAGATTATAGTGGACAGATTTTTTGCATGAATTTTTTATTTTATTTTCATATCTGATGTTAAGCTAAATTCTCATTTATGCTTAAGGAAGTTTTTGAACCACTAGTTGAATCAATGCTTATGAATTTAAATCACTGTTGCCTGTTTGGTAGTTTCCAATGACTTTAATGAAAAAGAAACATTAATGTATGCTGCTTTAGAAGATAATTTTCAGACCTGCAGTTTTACTTTGGTAAAGAGAAGAAATTGGGGGAACCCTGTGGAAACCATGTGCCTGTTTTCACCCTATCTTACTCTTCCAGTAATATTGCCAACTCTCCAAAAGTCTTCATTTTAAATGAGCACTATATATTGCTGCTTATTGAAATCTGAACTATAACTTAGAAAACTTTTCTCATTTAGTCATCATGACATAGCATTTTATAATTTTTTTTTTTTTTAATAATTTTATTTTAATGGCAAAGAGGTTGGTTATTTTTATAATCTGAAGAATAAGAAGGTTGAAGACTCAAGAGAACTAAGAAATAGTCTCTATGGAGAAGGGTTTTTTTCTATTAATAAATAATGCCAAGTTGGATTGATTATTGAAAAGCAAGCATATAATGAGAACCACTAAGATACCAATTAAATCATACAACAGAAAGGATCCAAGCCTAGAGAAACTTTGTTTAATTTCAACATGGGTCAACAAAATTGTTCATGATTTTGTGACACAGAAACAAGGTTACTCAGAATTGAAATCACTTATTCGAGTTGACCATGGATCAGCATTTGTAGAGGTTTACATTGACCCCAGTTAATCTTCCATGGACTTCACCACAAAGCTTAACTCTAGCAGTTGTACATAAAAGACAGGTTTGGTTGTAAGATACCTCTTATAACACAAAGTGCAATATATCATGTGGTGTTAGTGAAAACTGTACACCATAATACATGTGTACAAATAAATGTGATGACCTTATGGGAACAGTTTATAAACTTATTAACTTAAGAGTTTTGGCATAAATGCTCTGAATTGAGATTATACTGTATAGTGTCTAAAAAGTTTTTTCCTTCAATGTAAAAAAATGTATTTTAATGAAATAAAAACATCTAGTGCTATATTTTTATGCAGAAAACCTGCAAGTAGAGTTTAATTGTAAGTGGGTAATGTAGTTATCACAAAATATATGTACCAGTGTAGAGCAAAAGACTATCAATGCGTCATAAGCTTTATTTTCAGGATGTAATGGTGCATTTCTACTTGGAATTTCTTTTCCTCAAAAAATATGAAATTAATTACGCCAGCAATATACCTCTCTATGTTATCAGAAGATTAACAGAAGATTGCTCTGTCAAAGTGTCACCTTCCATTTTTCAGTTTGTTGAGAGCTGTCAGACCGAGTTGTTGACCAATTTCAGAAGCTGGCAGTTGTGTCCTATTGAGCTATCAATGTCTCTCTATTTTTAGAAAAGGATTCCTCCAGAACTTGACAAGATATTCAAACTAATAACATGCTGCCAAAAAAAATAAACTGAGAGAGAGATACTCTTATTGATGTATTTAGAACATTGCTTATAAAGGATTTGCCCCAATGTTTTGCTAAGATCAGGGCAGAATCAGAGCAGGTCAATGTGGAGTTTTGTTTTTGATTTTTGGCTTTGACATTCTGCCCACCATCTATTCACATTTTAAAACCGTAAGAATTTGCAACAAAATATTTTACTACCCAGCTGCAATTACATTTCAGTTACCATACTGAATTTGATTATATGACATAGACAATTGACTTTTATCCCATTTACAATCAAAAGTGTTCACCTTCATGTCTAAAGATTCTAGTCAGTTTGTTGAATGACCTTTTGTCTGCGGTTAGTTTCATCTTTTGGTGTATCAGGTAGTGTTCTATGCTTTTTTTGATTCATGGACGAAAAGGTCATAGTGTGTTGTTAAAGGTTAAAAATAAGATAAATAAGAATGAACTTTTCATAGGCAATTTTCCTACAGTAACTTTCAAAATCGAATACTTAACTGTTAAATAAGATTGGGCTGTTACTGAAGTACATGTTCCTTCAAATAGTGTAAACTCCAAAATACCTTACAGAGCAGACTGGTGTATATACAATCTATCTTTTTACATTCACAGTACTGGATACAAAAGATTTCAGATATTTTTATTTTACAGTGTTGTTCTTGTATCAAGTTCATCTATTCTATCCATTTTTGTCTCAATGTCACAGAAAAGGTGTAATGATAGCTACAAATGTGCCACTTTTAAAGTTGTGTTTTAATTTATAGATAAAATTGGTGGGCTGTTGTATATTATACTTAGTATCAGTATTATTCTTTGAGTACCTTGTCATAAAATTGAATATGTATAGCTGGATCACATTGCATTGTGTAGTGTTAAGTGGTAACAGGAACAATTAACATATCTTTTATTTATTGACTCTAAGGTTAAGTCCTTATGGAAGAAACATGTTTTCGGCAAAGTGGTTTTCTTCAAGTGAAATTGTGGCACTGTATAACTGGCCCCAATGAGTTGAAACTGTGAACTAACATGGTGCAGCACTGACAATTATGACTTCGATCACATTTAAATCAGAAAAGGGAAATGATGTAAAGTCAGGCTATTTTTCCAGTAAACAGTAATGAACAAGGAACAGGCTCACTGGACAGTAGTGTCACACAACCCTTTCTATTGGGCATATGAATTACACACTACATGTTTTGGGTGGAAGATCTTTTTCAAGGGTAAGTTAACAGTGAAGAACCAACATATTTAAACAATAAGCCTCCCCCTTCCATGGAACATGTATCCAATAGTGTCCTTCCTCTTTCTGTGACACTCCTCCCTTTCAGTGGATCATGTTTCCCAAAGAATATACAACCTATATACAAATATGCATAAACATAGGAATCTCAAGACATTACTCTATGGATAGCCTATCTATTCTGGTGCATAACCATATGTAATTTACAGGGGTTGGACAATGAAACTGAAACACCTGTTGTTTAGACCACAATAATTTATTAGTATGGTGTATGGCCTCTTTTTGCAGCCAATACAGCATCAATTCATCTTGGGAATGACATATACAAGTGTATGTATGTGTGTGTATATATATATATATATATATATATATATATATACACATGATTTGGTTTTTTGGTTTTATGTTTTTTGGATACAATCCGGGTTAGCACCCGAACATCCCTTTTAGACAGCTTCCTCTGGCGTCCACAGTTAATCCTGTTGGATGTGTTTTGTTCTTCTTGGTGGTATGCTGACATTATCCTGGATACCGTAGCTTTTGATACATCACAAAGACTTGCTGTCTTGGTCACAGATGTGCCAGCAAGACGTGCACCAACAATTTGTCTTCTTTTGAACTCTGGTATGTCACCCATAATGTTGTGTGCATTGCAATATTTTGAGCAAAACTGTGCTCTTACCCTGCTAATTGAACCTTCACACTCTGCTCTTACTGGTGCAATGTGTAATTAATGAAGATTGGCCACCAGGCTGGTCCAATTTAGCCATGAAACCTTCCACATTAATATGACAGATGTTTCATTTTCATTGTCCAACTCCTGTATCTCCTGTACCAGTAGCATTTAAATATACTTACATACATGCTTGGATTTTCTATATAAAAAGTTTACACAGCAGCAGATCCATGAATAGTAACTTTACCTGGAAGGATAAGTATATAATTAATAGTGGTTCAGACAATGCATATTAATAAACATACATATTTCTTCATATGTTCTAATTCAGTTTTTAATTTAGCCCATTAGGTGTAACAGTGTCTATTTTTTAAATCCATCATCCTTTGAAGCAGATAATTATTCCTTTCACCTCCTCTCTTGAGTGCTAACACCCTTTCAAGTATCCTCCATCTTATCTGGCTAACATTGTGTTGCATTTCTGTGAAGTGTATTGCAACTGATGTATCAGTACTGCGATTATTTAGATTAAAGTTCCTAATGTTGCCCTTATGTTCGCTAATCCTAATCTTAACAGCCCTGCTTGTTTCACCACTATAGAGACTATGAGACACTATAGACACATGAACATTTCAGAGCATATACCACATGGTAAGCCTCACAGGTAGCATAAGTTTTCATTTTTACATTATACCCATTTCAAGGATGGGGAATGGATTTTCCTGATAAAATGTAACTATAGATTTTACAATTCAGGCATAGATATGTACCTCTTTTTGGGTTTTCCATGAAACCTGTATTTATGTTGGGTTGGGTAATGTCTTACGAGCATAATTTGTCTTTTATTGTTGCACTCTTCCTGTATACAAATTTGAGTGGATCTTGTAGGAACTTCCCACGTCTAAGGTCATTCCCTCAAATGCTCCAAATCTGTTTTATTACCTTCTCGATCACTGGGGTGTTTTTAAGAATGTATTCGTAAATACACAGGGTTATTTATTCATTACATTTTTAGGTGCAGGTTCAAGCAGAGAGTTACGGTCTTCACTTTCACTTCTTTACTCAGCTTAGTTAATACTTTTTTTTTTTACTGTACCCTTTTTGTACAAACCTGGTAGCCACTTTTTTCTTTCTCTTCATATATTTTTAATTCTATAACCCTTTCTTTCCACCAGGAACACTTTCAAAACTGAATTGAAACCCCGCCTTATGGAGCACTAGCACTGGTTTTTATGTATAAATTATATATTATATTTTATCCTTAAGTAGCTATTTATGTGTATTATATGTATGTATAGACCATTGTCCCAGTACATTGTTACAGTACTTATTACCCTTCTAGCTGTGTATGTAAGTCTTCCTTCTATTTAGACTATAAGCTCTATGGGGCAGGTACTTCTACCATCTTGTTTCAGTCACTGCCTGGCACTTAGAGTGATGTGTCCTCATGATTTTTGCTTGTGGTTTACTACACTTGTATTGTGTAATGCACTTTCCCATGTATGTACTATATTTGTATTGCTGAATTGTACAGCTCTGCGTAAACTTTTTGCGCTTTATAAATAAAATTAGACGTACAGATTAAGCAGATCTTTAGTGAAGTATCTGACAAATATTTCACTCCTTAAATTCCCACAGAAGTTTACTGAAAGCTCTGGTATTGCTGATTGAGTCAGTAGCTTGGAAACTTTGATTCTAAGATACTGTGTTTAGTAAATAAGGAGAAGAGATGACATCTGTCTGGGCATAGTGATGACATTATAACATTTTATTTCAACTGTTGAATTCAGACTTTGATGACATAGTCCTAAAATTATATACAGATTGTTGAAAAAATAAGTACAACCACTAAGTTTATATCCTTCATTACCTTTAACCTATACTCAGTTTGAATGTTACTTTGTTTTCATTTGTTTATTTATTTCAGCCTTCCTCCCTCAAACTCCTTTATTTTCCTCTGCCCCCTTTCCGTTTATTGTTTGCTACTTGACCTATCCTTTACGTGCTTGATAATTCATCGTCTTTCTTCACAACCTACTCAGTATGCATTTTTGCATTTACAGTTTAAATGACTTGTATAGGATTCACTGTGCATTATTTGCATACTTGATTTTTAAGTTGTAATTCCTAGTTTAATTGGGAAATAATGCACCTGTAATGCTGGTTGTAGTGATGGTTCAGTGATTTAGTGGCACAACAAAACCCGAGTTTGATTTCTGTAGGACTCACATGTCAGGTTCTTGTGACCTTTGGCAAGCTTGTGTTAATCTCCTGGTCCCTTAGGCGCCAGTCTTTGATCATATAATCTATGGGACAGATATTTACGCTATATTTAAAATTATGTGTGCAGTGTTGTGTATAATTAGTTCATCAAAAGGAGAAAATAAAATGAAGGCCTGCATCTGCACCTGTCCATTGTAGTCCTGTAAAATAATACGTTAACACTAATTTTACATTCTAATGTGCAATTTATAATTGGCATCAAGGGTATTGTGCTGTAAATGAGAAAAGCTATAATTTATCTATTTTGATTCCTGACAAGTGTGATATAGTGTAATTGTATTTTTGTCCTGCAAAAATGTTGCTGTTGTACAATAAATATAAATGTATGCCCAGAAATTTGATTAACCCATTCCTTGTATCACAACATAGCTGCTGCTGTTGTAGTCTTGCAGTCTTGTTGTAGTCTTGCAGTCCAAGATCCCCACATAAATAGGCAACTAAACTCTCCCAATTTAAGCAATGACAGGAAATTAAGTTGTTTTATGATTTTATTAGTATTTTTTCACTAATTGCTGATTAGTCAATCTGGAATGTTATTGGTGAACAATGATGGAGAATACAGCAGTCTTCCTTGGGTTTAGACTGTAGACCCTGGTTTACATCTGGGTCTCTACCCTGTGGAATAGACACTTGTTGTGATTTGGAAGCCTGACAACATTTAGTTGCTGTATGGTGTGGTGCAATAAAAAAATGGGCAGTGGGGGCTTTATTATGAAAACAGAAATGTACCTTTTATTTACAAAAATATTAGTAGATTTTGATAGGTCAGGCAATATTAGAGATACAGGCACAAGACATCTTTGAGGTCAGGCAATATTAGAGATACAGGCACAAGACATCTTTGAGGTCAGGCAATATTAGAGATACAGGCACAAGACATCTTTGAGAGCTACTTACATTAAGGATTCCAACTCCCAGGGAATTCATAATTAATGGATTTGCGACTCTATCTTTTAGTGTACTGTCTGGCTCATAATGAGACATGCTGGCCATTTAATGTTTGGTGCCACATGCTTTCCAGAACCCTGGTATAGTAATTCAGGCTGATCTATGCCCAACTAGGGTGCTCTTTAGGGCTCAGATGTTATTTTACTTTTTAAAATAGGTCTTAAAGGTGTTCCATACATTAATTGTACTTGGTCTTAAAGGAGAACTAAAGGTAGAAATAAAAAGTAGACACCTAGAAACATTGCAAAGACAGCTTGAACTGTGCTGTCATATCCCTGCACAGAGGCAGACTTCACAGCCCTTGGGAGGGTACGGAAGCCAAATCGTTGGTGCAAAAGAGCATATACATCATCACGCTAATTGCGCCCCAGTGCAAGTGCTGTGAATTCTGCTTCTGTGCAGGGATATGACAGCACAATTCAAGCTGTCATTACCATGTTTCAGCTTTGAATAAGGTATTGTTTTAGACGTCTACTTTTTATTTCTGCCTCCAGCTCTCCTTTAAATCCTGAGTTTTGCATAAAATGAAAAAACCAAAAACCAAACTCAGCTGGGGTGAAAATGGATGCAAAGTGAATAGTACATTTAAACTATATAAATGCATAAAAACTACCTTGCATCCTTTTTTTTTTCTTTACATTATTGCTATTCTTCCATTGTTCTTCATGCAGGAAGCAAAGTGGTAGGGGTTGTGACTGATAGAGAATGATGGCTGCTAGCCACAAGAGTCCCATGTATAACCAGATCTTGGTTATGCTTTTTGTCAATCAATATGAAGTGTAAAATATCACCTGATTAATGGTTCTTAGCATCAACTCCATTCTCTTGAAATGTTTCAACATGAAATTATTCAGCTGTGAAGGGCATGTGTTTTAATCTGACAAAGGTTGAGACCTCCCAACAGGTTTCTATTTGTTTAATGTTTAACTTGCCATATGATGCTCTTTTCCATGAGTATCAGTTTTGACTTATGTCCAAACACTGCACAAACGATACATCTTGATGCTGTTACTATGTCCGATATGCATCTACTGTACTTGTTATTTTCTCACTCTACTCAGTGTGCAAGCTTCTCAAATCCTCTAAACATCCGCTCCATGAATATCTCCACCTTGTGGCACTTTTTATCTCTTCCATAGAATACCTTGGAGGAATGGATATTGTAAAAGATATTATGAACTCCAGAAATGTTCATATTCACATTTAGTTCACCAAATATTTTAAAATATTCAGTATATTAAAATGTGTGTTCTGTGTTACTTGATTCATTTTTTTTTCGCTTGTTTCCATGTTTTAGTTTTATTATATTAAAGGATTTCAGTTCTGCAAGGTGCTAAATAAAGAAATATTTTATATTTTATTGCTAAAGTCCCTTTAAATGCAGCTGTGAAAAAACTAATCATATGGTAAATATAATCTCTCACGAACGACACCTAACTCCGTTACTGTGAAATATGTATTTATCAGTCAATAAAAGGCTGTGTGTGCGTGCTAATTTATGAACTGACATTTGTCATTTTTTTTTGTTCTAAACTTGATATATTTGAGAAGATTTTGCATCCCAGTATTAACAGCTACAAGATGTGATGACAGATTGAACATTCATGAAAAATATGTGCAAGAAAAATGCAAATGTAATTTGACTAACTTTTAGTTTGTTAGATTTTTACTTTTTATGAAATTACATAATTAAAGGAATGTTAAAAGTATTCAGATTCCGAATGCTTTTCCGATTCCGATTCAGGCTTTTCCAAGTTTAATATATTTCGCCCTATACATTACCAATTGATTGATTTCCTATACTTCAGCTAGGCGTTACCCCACACTTATGTAAATATTTATCCCAGTCTCTTAGACAAGCAGTGTAGTGTGTTCAAGAAATCAGTAAATCCTACAGTAATTCTTTACTACAAGTGTTTTGTGTATCTGTTGTTTAGATACTAAGTTTCTCACAAACTTCTAGCAATAAATTCAAGAATAGACAGTTATTGTGAGAAAAGAGGTAACTTGGACACTAAGAAACTCGCTCCCCCTATGCAAGCACTGAATGTGGTTGTTCTCCAGTCTACCACTGAGCTAAAAATGAATTTAGCATTAGATTTAGACATTCCCGGTAAATATGTTCCGAGCAGCCAGTCCTAACTTACACAGATTCCATGCTAGCATTCGTGTTTGTGTGGATGCCAGATGACCTGCACAGAAGACAAAAACAATTTCTCTTTTTATTCTTTATTTTTTTCACATGAAAAGAGCCATATTTATTTATTTTTTCTGCTTTCATTTATTTTAGCCTTTTTTCTGGAACAGTTTCCCTGTTGAGATTATTTATATATTGTAAATATAGTGATAGAATTTTAGAACCAATTCAGCTTTTATAAGTTTGATATAGATATGCATGAGACAAACTTCATCCAAACCAAAAAGTCATTTTAGCATCCTTCCAGCAAAATATGTGATCTTTTATTTACAAGGCTACCGTTCTGATACAGAACACTTACATTTAAAAGCATCCATTTCATGAATTCAGTCTTAAGTGGTATGCTTTTATAAACAAAACCAAAAAAATCAAATGGCTGAAGATTTCTAAGACATGGGTTTGCTTTTACAAAAATTGTCTAGCTACATTTATGTATAAAAAGAAACTCTTATAATAACATTGTTACGGTGCATGGAATTTCACATAGCAGCAAATAGGCAAATGTACGTAAATGTATTAAAAAGGGAGCATATCATGTCCACCTAACCAACCTAAAGAGACAGCCCATTTCCAACGGCAAACATAAAGAGGTACACAGTTTAGAGCTCATTAAGCTTACATAGATGAGATTTGCAGATCAAAGTATATAATCACAACTGAACTGAACTGTTCTACCTTGTGGTCGTGAATCACCTTTATTTAAGGACATGCTCATTCTTGAATATGCCTGTATAGTGCTACTAGTTCTTTGTAGTACTCTACAACTCTTAAACCTTTTAATATAGCAATATAGCAGTTCCCATCAGATCTCTTTAACAGTAGTTATTCAGAAGAACATCAAGTGTATGAGATCCCACTAAACTGACATAAGAAAATGGAATTGAGAATAAAAAGTCTTAGTTTAAACTAGTAATGTACTGTATATGTAGTACCAATCGAGATGATTACCGTATATACTCGTGTATAAGTCGAGAAATTTAAGTTAAAAAAATCACTTAAAAGAGTATAGTCAACTTGTACACGAGTAATACCTGTCATTTCCTGGATGGAGTCATTTGTGTCCGTGCAGCCGAACTTGCTGGGAGGTGAAACATGCGGCCGAACTTGCTGGGAGGTGAAACATGCGGCCGAACTTGCTGGGAGGTGAAACGTGCAGCCGAACTTGCTGGAAGGTGTAACGTGCGGCTGCTTGCTGGGAGGTGTAACGTGCGGCTGCCTGAAGGAAGAAAGGTACCTGTAGTACTTGTTGAGATGTGTTAGTGCAGCCGCGGCTGCTCGCTGGGATCTTGCTGGGATGTGTTAGTGCGGCTGTTTGCTGGGATCTGTAGTGCTTGGTGGGAGGGGTAACGTGCGGCTGCCTGATGGAAGAAAGGTACCTGTAGTGCTTGCTGGGACTAGTATTATTATGGTGGATGTTGAGAGAGAGAGCAGTATGCAGATTATTATTAAGGCCTATTGTTGTCACAAGCGTAGAAAATGGTAGTTAAGGTGGTATTTTCTCCTTCTCCTTGTTTGTCACTATTTTTTGACACACCGACCACCACTGTGTTATGCTAACAAAAACCCCAAGTTTTACTCTCGACTTATCCACGGGTCATAGCAAATTTCATAATTTTTGGCCCAAAAACTGACCTCGACTTATACACGAGTATTATTTTTTTTTTTAATCTTTAAATTGTCTATAAAGTTCTCATGGCTGCCTTGCAATGCTAAAAAAAAAATATCATGTGATTCAGCATACAGAATGTAAATCCTATTAATACATGAAGAAACCACATGTAAACTGCTATTAAACTGAAAATGTTGTACTTTAAAGCATGAAAAAATATTGCTGGTCTCTGCCTTTTCTTTAGTGGTTTCTCACTATGATGATGTTGATACTCTCACTATGATGATGTTGATACTATGCATTCATATGCTTAAAGACATACCTGCCATTTTAACAAATGTTGCACACAAGCACATATGATATTCCATGAAAAAGTAATATTTAAAGCTTTTCAGTCTAATATCTCCACTAAAGCTATATATTGCTGCTGGTGGAATAATCTATATATTATATAATATACTATTTAAAGTATAATAGGGTGAAATTTATTAAAATAGAAAATTGCGATATCGGACGATTTTTTTTTACCAATATCTTAAAATCGATACTAGTGATATCGCGATATTGACTGATTTTTTGCAATTTTCCATTATCAATACAGTGGTACCTTGAGATACGAGTTTTATTCATTCAGTGACTGAGCTCGTAAATCAAGACAGCTTGTTTCTCAAACCAATTATCCCCATTTAAAATAACAGTAATGGAATTAATTCATTCCGGCCCCATCGGATCATATCTCAAATTTCAGCTCGTATCTCAAACAAGAAATGGGTCTGAATTGCAACTCGTATCTCAAGAAATTCGTATGTTGAGCAGCTCGTATCTCGAGGTACCACTGTATATTGATTTTTTTCAGAGATATTATGGATGTTTCCATAGAAAATACCAGATTTCGACATTGTGATATCAGTGAAAATCAACGATATCGCAATACAGATACCACGATATTGGTAAAAATCGGCGATATCTGTAAAAAATGGCCTATATCGCGATATTGATATTTTTTATTTTAATAAATTTCGCCCTAAATATACATTTCCCTGAACTAAACCTATGAGCTCTGAGTAGGCTTGATCTAATGAGTTTTTTACCTGAATCAGTTGTCCTTTACATGATATTATTGATTACTGGCTTAGATTTAAACCCACCTTGATAACAGAACTGAAAAAACAAATTGCCCCCTTTCAAAGCTGCCATCAAGATTAATTACAGCTTTCGGTGGCTGGTGATTATTTTAGAGAGCCTTTTGGAGTACTCTTAAATATATGGACAGCAAAACACACTAATAAATTATTTTGTGAAATAACCTGACTCTCTTTTCACTGCTTGTCCAGTCACCTTTCCAAGTAGCTACTCTACACAGAATTTGCTCCTCCCATAAACCTAATTCTGGATAATTAAATTTTTTAGACCGTTTATTCACTTTAGCTGTACAATATTGTTTCATTGGCTGTGCTTGAATTCATAGAATCCAGTTATCATAGGTAATTTTACTTCATGCCATGTAATTGTATTGTAGAACAATTACATGCTAGAGTTATGGACCTGGTTTTTCTGAGGTCTCCCCCAGTTCTGGATTGCAAGTATTTTGATGCACCTTTATTTACTTTGAATCATACATAGTGAAACTTAGTTTATTCCTAGTATGACAAATGTCAGTGTGAAATGAATGCCCTTAAAGTACTGTACAAACTAAACTATAATGTGTCGTGTATTAACCCCTAATATGGACATTAGTTAAATGCTGCCATTTCCAATCTCATAGTGTTTTTGAAATAGTTTTAATGATAGAATTTAACTGATCTCTGTATAATAATGTTGCACCCAACACTATAGAGATGGAGTATGGGTGCAGCAACAATTTACCGTAAGCATGAGACCTCATGTTATTTTGGGAGTTGGGGATGAGATCAGTAAACAAGATTTGCTTTCATAAACAGATCTGTGACTATTTGCAGAAACTTGTAGATGCATCCTCGTTACAGTTCATTTGGTTATTAATGTGAATTTTCCATATTTGTTTTTTTTTTTTTCAATTGTTTTTCCCTTTTCCTATAGTAAAAGAAAAACATACTTCTTTTTCTATTAAATATCTGCATCTTTTGGCAGCATCCCAGTAAACTGATAATATTAGATGGCACCTTAACACAAGCACTTATATGTCTTAAAGACTATTTTATTCTGAAATCACACAAGTAAGCGAATCTAGATCAGGCTAACATATCAATCTGATTGTTGCTTTACTGAGGTGAGTAGGTCGTGCCAAAGAGATTTCTATGTCTTTTGTTCTGTCTATAATTGAGGTGGCGATAAAAGCAGACCTAAATGTAGTTAGCAGATTTTATTTTCAGTCTTCTGCCTTACTATCTGCAAAGGTCAAACAAATAGAATTTTCATCTCTTTAACATTTCATAAGACAGAGGTCTGGACAGTTTCATTCACCCTTTATCTACTGAACTTGGAACCCTAAATTAGATTTTGAAATTGAGTGTGCAGCTTAGTCAGTAAGTTACCATAATGCTGGTGTATTGCAGTCAACCCTAGGACTATAAAGGTCATAGTAATATGAAGTGGAATGGATTGAAAAGAAATTTGCAGCAAGAGAAAAGTTATTTTTCAGCTAGTTTTAGTATAGTAAGCATAGATTGCATAAGCCATTCTATTGTAGCACAAAATTATGGTGGAAATGAGATCAGTAATGGCATACAGTATTGAAATAGAGGATCCCTCTTCACATATCTACTGCATCAGTGTCTTTGTCATTTCACATGACTTTATTTAACATGATTATTCAGCTGATATTAAATTTAAATGACTGTAAATATAGAAACATCACTTATAATGTATACAAAGAGGATTTTTATATTACATAAACACTTTTTTACCATCTGCATTAAATATTACAAACAGAGAAATTGATCAAGCTAATAAGATTATTAAAAGGTATATAGTCGAAATACCAGACAGTAAATCTATATTACATTCCACCTTTATGATAATATGTTTGAAGGAATTTCCCCTTACATTTTTATCATGTTCTTTATAGTTTTGTGAAGGTTACATTTTGTTTTAAATGCATAATAACATGTCTTATTCCTTATTCCAAAGTACCACACGTCTATATAAACTGCAATAAGTAAATTAGACATACCCCCAAATTGATCATTCTCAGTAGAATAGAAATTTCTAATTGAAGCTCCACTCCTTTGTCTCCAAAGTTGGATAAAATATTTGCTTTAGTTCTATTTTTTTTTTTATTTCCATAACAAGATAAAGATTAAGAAAGTGAGTAGGGCATGTAATATACATGTAAGCTTGCCCACTAACAAATTAACTCTGGGGGGGGGAAAGGAAAGGGGATTCACACTGCTACGATTCCTCTTGGGTGTATAGAAAGAGATGAAAAGGTGCTAGGTATCTGATTAAATTGCTAATAAATAAAGGGAAGGGGAATGTGATATACCTGCACACTTTTGAACACTATGGTATTGAAAGTATAAGATAAAATATAACTTTTATTGATAATTGTTAAAAATTCAGTTCTATACCAGTAAAAAAATTAAAATAGGTTACTAACACAAATACAAAGGATTACCAACCACCATTGCTAAGAATAAATAGCTAGTGGGGGATAATGCTAAGTGAATCCTCCCAAAGTAAATATAGCCAATGTATGTTTCGCTCCTTCTGGGGAGCTTTTTCAAGGTGAGTATAAATAGCTTTATTCAGAATAGGGTTGGTGCATAAATAGATAAAATCAAATGTTCAACAGAAGACTTGGGTTAAATCAATGTGATTGGAAGGTACAAATTTAGTTCTGTTGTATTATTTATTTAAAGTATCACAAAACACTCCCAGATTCGTGTGTGATACACTAATATGGGGAAGAGGAATGACACACGTAAGCACTCTCAGTTAGTGAATCAAACAGAAGGTAGAATTTAGAATATGTCAGATATGAAGGTATGCTTTCACAGTAATGTTACTAATGAAAGGAATATAGAGCTGCTGGCTGGATTCTCCAATATACTCCACTATTGGAGAGTCCGATCAGCAGCTCTATATTTATCTATTGACCACAGAGCTCTGTCCTGTCTTCCACTGCAATTTCCTGAATAATTGCATTGTCTGTGTGTTTTTTCCTGATTATTGTGAAAATAAATTATGTTTAGATATTAGTAACAAAATTAATTTGAAATTCAGCCATCCATAAACAGGGAGGTATGTTTAAATAAGAAAATTACTTTTATAGTTTTAGAGTTTTCTAAACTGTGTAATCATAAAATGTTTCTCATATTAAAAAATTATAAATTTTAGGAAATGACTCATTATTCTTCTCACTGGAACGTTGCATACAAATACTTGTTTGCGCAATAATAATTAAGAGCTAATTGCAAAATACTGACATTAGTATACAAAATATTTTTAATCTAAATCATTTAATGGAAAAATATGAATTATAATGATTTATAATTATTTAACAATTTCTAATCCATGTATATGTGGCGCATACCAGCAGCATTTTTTAAGCTTTGCTTATAACCAAAGTCATAGGGCTATCACATCTTGCCATTTTGTGCAATCATCCTCAAAGGCAAAGAGCTCAAAATCAGGATTCTTTGACTGCAAATAATTATAAACGGTTCGTGTTCTTAATCTTGTATCTTTTCTGACTTCAGTGGCATGGATCTTCTTGTATTTGTGTGTTGTTTTCACACTAGTTCATTCTTTTTTGGGATTAGTAATTGATGGGCTCAATATGATGATGCTTTTTGTTCCATATAGGTATGACCACTTCGGTGTAATTTGAAAGAACAATATATGTTTATTGGTATTTTTTCTCACTTTGTCTGGAACACTTCATTTGAATGTCTGAATTTTATTAAGAAACAACATACCAAAGACAAAGCGTGAAAAGAAGCAGCGCTCAAAAAACAGTGCAAAAATAAAATGTCAAATAATGGGGAAAAATAAAGTCCAAATCTTGTGCAGCTCTTCTGTGAAGCGTATGCCTTAAACGCTGACAAAAAGATCAGTTGAGATTTTCACTTCTGAATTTTATTAATTGGGATTCTTGAAACATTTCCAGATTTGATATCCTTGCATTCTCCTAAACTTCCTGCTTAAATCTTTCCTAATCTTCTATGATTTTCTTACTTTTACTGTTAAGATCTCTCTCCCTTCCCAAGAGACTCCCACTTTATATGTTCAGGACTTCCCTCTCTCTAGTTTTTCATACCTTTTAAGCTTTTGGTGCTTACTGCTCTTTCACTGTGCGTTCATTATTCAAATGCATTGTTGAGAAGCTGTAAAATTGAAATATCAGTAACTTCAGCTTTGAATTATAAGAGAAGCAGGAGAGATGGAAAAGTCTCCAATAGATCTCCAATAGATAGGAGTAGTAACGGTAGCCAGAAAAAAGAAGGAATATAAAAGCCAGACATTAGAGCAGACTGCAGAAGCTGTAAAGTATATTGAAATGAGTGGTGGGTGAGGTCAGGCAGTGCTGATATGGATGGAAATCCCATTTTGCATTCTATTTTTTCCTTTCTCTTCTCTCAGTCTGCTCTCTCGCACTACATTCTCCTATTTGGTAAGCAACATGCAGAACACCTATTCAGAACACTCTGAAACATTCTTAACATTCTTCTTGTTAATTTCTCAGCAAAATCATCATTCAGAAAACTGTTTCATGTGCCATTTTATCAAACAAAGTATCACCTATGTATTGCTATGCTACTTGTTCTTTTTTTTTTTTGGCTTTTCCCTTCAATATTTCTAGCACTTTTGAAAGTACTTATGTTAGGTTAATTAGAATGTGCCAAATTCCCAAAAATGCAGCAAAGCCATGTAAAGGGAAAAAAGTATTATTTTATTTTGATTGATATCATTTTTTTACTCATTGAAATGCAATCTTTATCAGCTATATTTTACAATCTTCTAATTTTTAAAATCTGTGTTAGAGTACATTTATGTTACTATGGCAACTATTTTCTTTGGCGAAGAAGCAAAATAGTGTGTATTAAAGGAGACTAGCATAACATCCTCTATACTAAGAAACACATTTTAAAAGGCAGGAACATTGTTCTGTAGAGCAAGGGAGTATTGTGTTTATAGTGGCCTCAATCCAAAGGTGGGAATTCTGGATCCAATTCTGAAAAACCATAATGTAAGTGGTATACCTCTACAGTCAAACATTCTGGGTCCAATTCTGAAAGTCCATAATGTAAGTGGTATACTTCTACAGTCAAACATTCTGGGTCCAATTCTGAAAGTCCATAATGTGAGTGGTATACTTCTACAGTCAAACATTCTGGGTCCAATTCTGAAAGTCCATAGTGTAAGTGGTATACCTCTACAGCTGCTGACAGAAAGTTACAGGAGGAGGAGGGAGGAGGGACGCTAGCACTAAAGCAGAGACAGCCGGCTCAAGGAATAA
>WMED01004667.1:528-20431 GCA_019650415.1 Pipa parva
GGTAAGGGAGCACATCATCGGGTTATTGCAAGTTTCCAGTTGCTGCTGTAGCGTTGAATGTGTTAATAGTAGTGCTGGATGATGGAGAGGCTGTACAGCGCTGTATAGAGAAACAAAGCAGATTTCATTATGCACTGCCACACTGGAGATTCTTAATAGCCCCCCAATATGTATACATATGATAATATGTATTTTCACCATTGAAAGTGCTATGGTTAAAATATACAGGAACTGCATTATGTTTGTTTGTATTAAAGGGTCTTGTGCTTGTGTAAGTCACTTGCAGCTGTCTGTAGGTTTTTTTTTTTTGTTTTTTTTTTAAATTTTGCTGGCCTTTTTTTTTTTTGTTGCTGTTTGTTTTTTAAATAATGCAAAATATCGTTTATTATAGTTATTGGCAAAATTAGAGATAATATCGAGAGATAATTTTTCAGCAATATCGCCCACCCCTACCACCTATCCTTAACTGCTGTAACAGAACCAGTGGCCCAAGAAACAAAAAATAACAGTTTTTTTCTTCAGTGCATCAGTAAAATAGATGATTATTGAAACAGACAGATCTATGTGAAACACATGACACATGTATGTAGAATTGTAGCTTTGTACATCGATCCTCTCGTATTGAAAGAAAAAGATATAAATGAAAAAACTATTGGTAGTCTGACTACTTAGATTTCACTGCTATACATTTTTTCCATATATCCAGGCATATAGCATGTTAAAGCTGTTGTGAGAATTTGAAATGTTTTATTTATTCCTAAAATTAATGTGTAATGCTATTATAAAGTTGGGTTTTTACAAGCAAAAATGTAGTTTTGTAAAGTTTGTCACCTTTTGGGTTTGTGCATTTACTGGTGATTGAGTCTATACTACTACTCTCTTTGAAGTTACTTCTCTCTAAAACATCTAGCTGGGGTATTAAACTTTTATGATATTATTTTATGAATGTTTCATATGTTATGCTTGTTGAAATTAGTGGTTCCTGTTAGATCCCAGAAAAAAAAACTGAAAATGCAGATAAAAATTGCATTCATCTGACATGAATATTAAAATCAAAATAAATGAAGTGAAAAGGTCTCCTTTGGTTGCCAAATACCCATGGTTGCCATATAGAGTAAACAAGGGTAATGTCAATGTAATATTTTGAAGCTGAAGCACATGTACCAACATCTAGGAGGTTATTCACTAAAGTCCGAATTGTTCTGTATAGGTGCGAATTCGCCAGATTAAGACAGTCGCAATAGGCTGCTGTCGCAGTCGCAACTTTATTATGGGGAAATTGTCACTCCTGATTGGCTAGCAGTCCGAAAGCGCTGAGAGAGCTCTCTCTCTACAGCGCTTGTTGCCACACTGTAACAATGAAAGAGCCAGATATGGTCATCAAAAGAGCCATATCTGGCTCAAGAGCCATAGGTTGCTGACACCTGGTGTAGAGTAACAAATGCTTTTTTATTTTCTTTCTTGGCTTTATTTATTCAGCTGATGCTATTTCATAAACATCATTTACTGCTAAATTTGTGAATATCTCTTTTACAAGCTGCTTTAGCTATCTTAAAGTGCACCTCATCTCAAAACACTAATACTAATTTAGGTTGTACTAATCAAATAAATGTTTTGTAAATATATATGTATTTTTAAAAAATGTACCTTTAAACAGCTTTTCTCTCTGTCATCTTCCCTGTCAGCCTGCCTTTTCTTTCCTGGTTCAGGTGATGATGATTGCTACTATAGCTATAACGTCAGTCATTATTTAGCCCCGCCCATCTGACATTCAGGAAATAAAAGACAGGCTGACAGGGAAGATGACAGAGAGAAATGCTGTTTAAAGGTACATTAAAAAAAAAAAAATATTTACAAAACATTTATTTCATTAGTAGAACCTAAATTAGTATTAGAGTTTTGAGGTGACAGGTGCACTTTAATTGTTCCTTTAGGCCAGAGTCACACTGGATTTTTTTTCAGCCGAACTGTTTTTAATTAGGCTTATTATTGTCTGTGGGGCAAAACAAAATGGCCTGTGTGAATTATCCCACAGGAAACAATGGATACTATTTTTCCAACTCAGCTGAAAATTAGCCAGTGTGACCCTGGTCTTAAGCAGCTGTATTTAGTTAACAATATCCCTATTTGTTAATTCAGTTTATCAATAATATTCAATAATTTGAGGAGTCGTTATTAAGTAGAGGAGAGATCAAGAGAATATCTTTTTGGAAAAACTACTTAAACTGTGCAGATCCACATAATTACATGGCAGCCCTTGAGGTTCAAGTACTCCATCAGTGTAATTAGGCTTCAGTTACACATAGCCAAAGGGAGTTACAGTGTAGCTAAAAGTGGGCAGTAGGATAAAGAAAACAACTGTTATCCTATAGAATTAAAATTTTCTATTCAGGATACATGATATTTATCCATTTGCATATTTAGTAAGACGTAACTGGATAAACTTAACTGGTGCTGAGAAACAAATAAACTGTAGTTAAAGGGCAACAAAAAAAATAGGCTAGAAATAATGTATTTTATGTATAGGGCTTATTGTACCAGCTATTAAGTACACCAGCCCAACAATAGTAAGGAATGATACCTTTGAAGTTTCCTGAGGAACTAGACAGCTTTATACACTTTGTAACATAAGTTTGACAATGTCTAGCCTAAACACTTTTGGGCTTTAGTTCTCCTTTAATAAGACTGAGCAGCATCTAGGCGCTTTTTGTGCAATGTGATTGGACACTAAGTGATGATAAAACATTTTACTATTAAACTGGGTAAATGGCTATTAAGTAATAACTGAGCAATTTGCTACCTTACACTGTGATTTGACACTTGGCTTTTTAAAAAGAATTGTTTAGAGAAAGATTGCATGAGATCAGTGAGGTCAGAGGTAGTATTTTCTCCTGTGAGAAGTGCTCAGCATGAATATGCACCTTCATGGAAGTATGCACTCTATTTTTATAGTTTTAAAAAACAGCGTCTTTCACTATCCCGCAGACAATCCATCATGCCATTAAAAAGTATACTTGTTTATATTGTAATAAATAGTAAATAACCTATGTGAAGTTGTATTTCATTTAAGAAATAGGTGGTTATTGGCTACAGTTTGAATTGTTGTGTAAAGGTGTGAATTCGCCAGCTAAAGGCAGTTTCAATAGACTGATGCTGTCGCAATCATGACTTCATTGTGGGAATATTATCACGTTGCATCTTTAAAATAGTCGAAATCACGGATTTTCTATGGGAATCCTCTGTTTGAGAATTTGACAGTTGAATTCTCACATTAGTCAATAACCCACATATGCTTTCCTGACTCTTTTCACTTTATATTTATACTTGTATATAAGTATATGTACAGGGGTAGGACAATGAAACTGAAACACCTGGTTTTAGACCACAATAATTTATTAGTATGGTGTTGGGCCTCCTTTTCCTGCCAATACAGTATCAATTCGTCTTGGGAATGACATATACAAGTCCTGCACAGTGGTCAGAGGTATTTTAAGTCATTCTTATTGCAGGACAGTGGCCAGATCACTATGTGATGCTGATGGAGGAGAAAGTTTCCTGACTCGCTCCTCCAAAACACCTCAAAGTGTCTCAATAATATTTAGATCTGGTGACTGTGCAGGCCATGGGAGATGTTCAACTTCACTTTCATTATCATAAAACCAATCTTTCACCAGTTTTGCTGTGTGTATTGGTGCATTGTCATCCTGATACACGGCACCGTCTTCAGGATACAATGTTTGAACCATTGGATGCACATGGTCCTCAAGAATGGTTCAGTAGTTTTTGGCAATGATGCACCCATCTAGCACAAGTATTGGGCCAAGGGAATGCCATGATATGGCAGCCCAAACCATCACTCTGGGCATGTAACAGTCTAGGTGGTACGCTTCTTTGGGGCTTCTCCACACCATAACTCTCCCGGATGTGGGGAAAACAGTAAAGGGGGACTCATCAGAGAACAATACATCAATACATATTTCACATTGTCCACAGCCCAATATTTGCGCTCCTTGCATCATTGAAACCGACGTTTGGCATTGGCATGAGTGACCAAAGGTTTGGCTATAGTAGCCCGGCCGTGTATATTGACCCTGTGGAGCTCCCAACGGACAGTTCTAGTGGAAACAGGAAAGTTGAGGTGCACATTTAATTCTGCTGTGATTTGGGCAGCCGTAGATTTGTTTTTTGGATGTAATCCAGGTTAGCACCCAAACATCCCTTTCAGAGAGCTTCATCTTGCGTCTACAGTTAATCCTGTTGGATGTGTTTTGTCCTTCTTGGTGGTATGGTGACATTACCCTGGATACCGTGGCTCTTGATACATCTCAAAGACTTGCTGTCTTGGTCACAGATGCACCAGCAAGACATGCACCAACAATTTGTCTTCTTTTGAACTCTGGTATTTCACCCATAATGTTGTGTCCATTGTAATATTTTGTGCAAAACTGTGCTCTTACCCTGATAATTGAACTTTCACACTCTGCTCTTACTGGTGCAATGTGTAATTATTATTAATGAAGATTGGCCACCAGGCTGATCAAATTTAGCCATGAAACCTCCCACACAAATGACAGGTGTTTCATTTGCATTGTCACACCACTGTATATAACAATAATAGGGTTTTCAGTAGATGTACTTGCTAAATTAGTAACCTGTTTGAGTAGACAGTTAAAAAGTTAAAACAATATTTAAAATCTCTTTTGTTTCACTGATATGATAATCTTGTTGTAATTCATGTGATAGGTTTTAAATTCTGATTGATACATGGTGATAATGAACTTTCAACAAGAACAGGTTAGCATTTATTACAATGTTTTCTCCACCTGGCATGTTGCAGTGTGTAGCAAAATGGGTGAGCAGAGAGGGCAGTAACATGTGATCCTGGAGAGGCGTCAGTCCTCTACCTCCAACATCCCTGGGAGATTTTGTATAGAATTTTAAGCTAAATTACTGTTTGTTTTTAAACAATACATGCCCAATTTGCACACTTTAGTTCTCATTTATAATGACTTAACTACTTCTTATTGTTTTCCTTTTGACAATGTTGTATTATATGTTTTAAAATATTCAAGTGACATAGTAGTGAATTATATAATATGTTATTCTTACTGAGTAAAACAACAAGGTAAAATGAAACCGCTTACTATAAAAAAAAAAAACAAAAGCTTAGGGTCAACAAATCAGCATTTTTTTAAAACCAGGGCATAGGCTTTTGAGCTAAAAGACCTCTCAAGTAACATGTAATGAGATATTTTTCATCTCCATAAACACTGTTAATGATTTTGTTAATCTCAAGGAAATGCAACCTTGATAGTGGTCAACATAGAAAAAAAATATGATTGGCCTTTTATTTAATGCTATGCTTTTTAGTTTATATCAGGGGTCTCAAACTCGCGGCTCACGGGACGCTAGTTTGCGGCTCCTGGTCCTGCGCTTCACCAGGCGTTTTTTTCGCCGGTGGAGCGCTGGATCCGACACAGAGGAAGTCCTAGCTGACTCCCTCCATGCAAAGAGGAGGGCTACTGTGACCTGATTGGTCACAGGAGCCAATATGAACCCGGGAGCGCATGTGAGACTCCCCCACCGACACGTACCCCACAGCCCCCATTGTAAAAGATTAAAATAAACCCCAATGGTCCCCCCCCTACAATATTCCCACACACACCAGTGAATCCACAATACCTCCCAGTGGCCCCAGATTGACCCCTAGCCATAAAATTTACCCCCAAAGCTGTTGATTGCCCCACAGGGTCATGTATTGTTTTTAATCTGTTGTTTTCTTATGGAAAAACCTGATGTGGCCCAGCCTCACCCAGACTCTAACCCAGCAGCCCCCAGGTAAATTGAGTTTGAGACCCCTGGTTTATATGGTTTTGTCTCCCAATGTGCAGTTTCTAAATCCTATCTTTTATAGACTCTGGTAAAAGAGATATAGAAGCTAGCAAACCTATTCACTATATTGATCACTATATCATTATTTTACATTCAAGTGATACTGACGACTTTCTTTTCACCTTTTTAAAGATCTTTGAAAGTTACCAAGTTTTATAATTTTTCTCAGTGGCTTCTGTGAGCTAAAAAAAAACAAAAAAACAAAAACAAAGCTAAAGATGTATGTCATATAGGTTCTCATTTGAGCTTGAGACAATTGTTAGTGAATCTAAGGGATAACCTGTACCTTTTTGATAAATAAAAAGGGGTGCAGATGTTCTAAAATAATGTTAACCTGCAAGATAATATATTTAGTTATTTACTATTTAGGGACCTGTTCTTTTCTTTTACTGGCTGCAGTTAAAAATAACTATAGTTGCAGTAAGCAAATTGTTAAAAGGTTGAACTGGTCACCTTATCCCAATGAAAACATGCTGCATATCTATGACTACCCATCTAATCATTCTAAACCAATGCAGTGCTCCTTTAATGTACAGCCACTTATTCAGCATCTGTATTGTATAAATATCCAAATTGAAGGCAAATATCGTAACACTAGTACTGAATACATGCTAACAGTGCACCTTTGATCTGGTGCAATAAGCCCTATGAGTAAGGTACATTATTTCTATCCTAAATTTTTCTGAGGCTTTAGTTCTTGTTTAAGCAGAGACACAGTTGAATAAAATGTACAAATAGACATGGGCATCTGCAGATTAAAATGTAAGGGGGAAGGGAGGCTGTGTGATGTCATAACATCACTGGCACATGACGTTGTGACCATCCCTTGACTGATCTGGAGACATCACAAACTCCCGATGCACTTGGGCAGGACAGAGGAGAGCAATGGGAGTCCAGGATGGCTCCTGACTTGCCCCTCTTGCTTTAGAAGGCTGTGGGCTGATGTTTCCCCATTGTAAAGTCGCGACAATTTTTTAAAAGTTAAGATTGCGACAATTTTCCCATAATAAAGTTGCAACTGCGACAATATTCTCATTATAAAGACACGACTGCGACAGTAACAGCCTATTGCGACTGTCTTTATCTAGCGAATTCACACCTATACGCAACAGTTTGGACTTTAGTGAATAACCCCCTCATTTCTAAACACTGTTGATCTTCTGTTTGTGGTAATAAATTTAAGATTTATATGCACACCCTAATAAATTTCAAGATAATTAACAATTTTGGTGCTACTTAAAGGTTTATATTATAGACAAGAATATAAATGAGAAAAAAAGAACCTTTATAAACAAGTGCACTCAAAATTTATTGGTGTCAAACAGTAAACAGCATAGTTAATAAAAGGCCAAATAAGCACAGAAAGGAAGAAATAATTAAAAACATTTAAAACACAGTATAAGAACAGACACCTGCACCTTGGGTTATTAATAATGAAATCCCACCAGTCAATAAATAGTCACAAAAAACATTTTAAAGTCAAAATAGTAATATGTGGTCTAAACTAATAAATACCAGTCGTTGTCAGTTTAGTCCGAGTGAAACAATCAAGCAGCGTTGCCAGCAGCGTGTCTGGAGAAAGAGGGGTAATCCCTAGAAAGTGAAACACAGTATCCACAGCTTTGCTCCAAATCAAAACTCGTAATCAATCAAGCTCCAGGTGACTGCCCGACTGCTAGGGAGGTTCCTATAGGTATATCACTCGGACAAGACCCCGGTGCAGATGGCAGATTACGCCGTACGCGTTTCGCCTAATGGATCTTAGGCTTCCTCATGCGGCTACCTTCCTGATGCCACAGTGCGGCTATTTATAGTGTGCAAGTCCAAAAAAAGTCGCATGTTAATGACGTCGTCACGTAAAGCATCATAGCGTCAAAAACGTATCCACAGCAACGGTCCTTTAGTTATGTAATACTATGTAAAAACAGATTTTAATCGTCCCAATTTGAAAGCATGGAAGCTGACATTGTCTTCTGTTTGTGGCTAGTCTGTGTCTCTCAAATTTTAGTAGGTGGTAAAACAAAAGTGCATTGTTTTTCAGCAAAGCATCAAAAAATAATTTAAAATCCTTTCCTTCCTGGCTCTCATTTGAATAGTAGGTCGAACAACCACCCTCCATCCCTATCGTCTTAAACAGAGGGGATATTGACTAGTCCTAATTGTCTCGTAAAGGTGTGAATTAGCCTTTTCCCCATATTCAGGTATTCAGCAAACTATGCGATGCGGCGAATTTGCCAGCTAATGACAGTCACACACTACATAATAGACTGCTACTGACGTTGACTTTACTATGGGAATATTCTTGCAGTTGTCGATTTGCTATGGGAATCCACTGTTTATTCTATAAGAAGTATCTGGGTGTAGCCACCCAAAGTGTTTAGAATTCACTTTGACAGTCGAATTCTCACTTTAGTCAATAACCCCCTCAACCTCAATTAACCTTATGGTAAAGAAATGGAGAAATTGTATAATATAAAAGTAGCAGATTCACATTCAGAGGGATGCAGTCAAATCCCAGCAAATTGTAATGTAAAAAGCAGCCTAAAACAAGCATCTGAAACAAATGAAATATTTTGAAAAAACATAATAAATATATTTATAGAGAAACAGCTTAGATCATTCATCTTTTTTAAATGATATGAAAGTTTTATAACTGTCACATAATTTTCCTTGCTATTCAGTCACGCAATATCATGTGTGTACCTTTTTTCATGTCTTGGTTTATTTTTATGCATGGCACATACAGGGTAAACTAAAGGTTACAATAATGTTTTTCACTTGAGCTATTTTAATGGGTAATATACACAACCCTAAATGTGTGTTTAAAATGTCTTTGTCTGATCTTCAACCAGTTACAACAGTGACAGCAAGATTAGAAATACTAGATCAGGTAATTCATTTGGGACTAATCTATTTAAATGAATACAAGGGTGATTGCTTCAAGCCTAATTCAGGCACTTTTTTAAAAAAATTTTTTTTAAAGTAAACTAAATGCTTAAAAAATTCTGTCAGGACACATTTCTGCTGAGGAAGTGAAACATAATTTTATGTGTGTGGTGTCGACTACAGGAGAAAATGACCAAGTTGCCCTTACATACTTCATAAAAATGCCATGTTGTAATTTATAAGCATTCACAGTGCAACCCCTACACACAAATACATTCACATTGTTCTGTTCTTTCTTTTTATTCTGTCTTGTTCCTGAGCTATAACTGTGTCTGTGTCCCCCTGCCACCTTACATGTGAGAAACAAATCTGCATCCTTTTTTTATTCTGGGTGTTGGGGAGCAGTATCTACCAAAGGACAGTACCACATAAAGCATTTTGTTTCCTGCAGCAAGAGAAAACTTGACACACTTCACACTGTTGTGGAACTGCACAAAAATATGCCCACTGGTATTTTTTTTCTGATAAATCACTGACAGCCTTATTTTAATGTGGTATAGCAATGAATCCTATTTTATCTTTGGAACATCTATAAACAACAATATGCTGTTTTTTGAAGGTCAGAGATATGCACTCATAAAACTGCAATTTAAATGAACTATCATGTGCCTTTGCACAAGTCTTGTATTTTAACACAGCTCGAGCATCTCTCCAGACTGCACTGATAAACAAAATGGTTTCTTTTGGGTTAGGTTGCACTAGGTATTTTAGCAGTTTTTCCACAAACTGTAAAAACTGACACAAAAGGCAGATAAAATTAATAAAATTCACACCGCAAACTTTAATGCATGCAACCGCTTTGAGTTTTGTCATGGCCATCTACTGTACAAAAGCATGTTTGTAGGAGATTTGTCATGGTTGAAAAGCCCACAGCTAAAAGCAAACTAGTTGCACATGGCAGCCTATTTAAGTTCCATGTTGAACATTTGGTTTGAGTATTATCTTGTCACAGTTGTAGCAATTTATGATTAAAACCTATAAAAAATGCTGATTGTTGCCTTGACTTTATAACATCTTAGCTTATGGCAGGATCTTTGGTTGTATCTTTCTGTTATCAAGGTATCCTGTATTACAATCAAAGTGTGATGAAAAGATGTGTTGGTAAAGAAAGTTCTATCATTTTTCCTAGAATTAAAGTAAATCTGTTTTTATCAATGGTAATCAATTCCACAGCATTTAATTTTAAGGCAAAAGCAAAAACATGTTTTTCCTAGCAATAATATCCCTTTAAGGGATTTAGTTGTCTTTTTATGCAGCATGTAGATTTTATGTTCTTTGGTATGTATATCAAAAGACTAAATCATGTGTCAAGACTGAATCATGAGACTACACAGACGATGAATCATAGTCCTTGGTTGCATAACAATTTCAAGTATGCAAAGGGTTGTGGTGCATTCCTATTTCTCAAATTTTCTTAAATGTATCAAAATTGGAATTCACCACTGGACCCCAAAACTGTTTCATACTGTACTGTATTGAGGAATATCTGAAAATAGGCAGTTTATTGCAGATAACCTAGTTTTTAAAGCAATTGTCTAACAAAATGTTGTAGGCAGTGAAATAAGTGAGTGATAATAACAAAACATGGGGAGAACTGAGAAGACACTGAAAGTACCACACTTTGCTAATGATAAAAGAAAACTTTTTAGGACTGGGTATGTCATCAGAATGGATATTTCAGTGACAAATGAGATCCATTAATGTTATGCACTTGGACTCTATGAATCAGCATGAAGTTTAAACAATACTGCCAAGTTTGGGCATGTGTTCTTTTGGTTATAGCCTAGAGACCTGCACAAGTTCTTTCCCTATGAATGAATGCTCTTGTGTAAGTCAACTTCATTAACATCATTGACAGGTTATTAATGTAAGAGGATATTGGAATTTTAGTAGATAATCCAACTATAGTATTCCTCCAGATCTTCACTTTTTGGGTAACCATGCAAGTTAGGCACCATTTAGGAGTGTTGGTTCTCTACAGTGCCAGTGTATGTTCCTATAGGAAGTTGAATTCCAGTTAAATTTGCACTTTCAATTTAAAGAAAATCCACCAAATTATAGTAGATATTATAACTGTAAACTGTGTTCTGAAGTTGTCTGTTGTGGAGGCATGTTCCCTGTGAGGAGCCCCTAAAGGAGAATAGAGCATTACAGTTTTGGATATTATATAAACTTGAGTTCAATACATGATTATAAGTATGAATTCAATGCTATCCTTTGAACTGGGCACATTTTAAAGGGATAACCTCATCTTTTTAAATACTTCCTTTTTTTTAATAATACTTTTTTGTAGCTGCTATTCAAAATGCAAGACAATCTTTTGTTTCAACTCAAAAAGAGCAAGAACAAAAAATACTATCAGTCTTGTTGCACAAAAATTACACTTAGGCTACTTTCACTTTAGCCTTTAGTATCCATGTACATATGCCAGAGTTCAGTAGCATTAAAAACACATTCATAGAAAATGTGAAATCACATCTTGTGAGTGATGTCATATCGCTACCATTTTAATATGAAAAATTGGTATATGGCCTCAGGCTGGCTGGAATTTCAAATGACAGCTACCCTGTATTTAATGAAATGGCCATTTCAAAATACACAGGGCTTGCTATATGGCTGCTTGTAGTCTTTAGTTTCTCATTAAAATCAAGGACATTGGTGCTGCAGAAATCATGGGCTTGCAATTATTTTACATTAAGTCTTTGCACAACTCACATGTATGTGTTCAGAGGCTGTGCCGTAGACATTGCAGGGATGTGGTCTTCTGCCTCTACAGTGGTCACACTGTGTTCCTTCATTTCATTGAGAAATGGAAGGTTCAGGTGGCTGCACGTTTATCAGTGCTTAATTAGCTGAAATCAAGGGGACATGTTTCTTTGACATTTTGACACCAAAGTTGCCTGTCTGCATCAGAACGTGGGACACTGCTCTTTAGTATGTCAGTTGTCCTTAGGTTAAATCTGTAATCTGTTCAGATATGGAAATAGCCTGTACATTTGTTATCTGGTGGTAATTTAATGATTTTTCCACCTAATTTTTAACAGTTAAGTAACATCCCTTTTTTCATTTTTATGACCTATAGCTTAGATTAGACCAGGCCAATCTAATTCATGCTCTTCTATGTTTAAATCATATTTGAACATAATAGAATCATTTCCCAGTGAAAACTGTATTGAAAAATGCCCAAGTCAGAATTCATACTTATTTTGACTACCTGTTATAACAGAGAAATTTGATTAGTTTGGCCAGGTACATTTATTTGAAAAACTTAACATATGGCAATCGTGCTATGTTTCTATATATTTCTTTTTTAAAAAATGAACTATTTTTCTGCTAATCTGATCTGGAGACTATTTCATTGTGTATTGAACTGAAACACCATATATTTTTATAAACCTTTGTGAAAAATAACACAAAATGTTTTGTGCTGTCCATATTGAATGCATCAAATTTTGCCTACAAAAATAACACATATATTTTTTTTTATTTTACTTGCGATTTAAAATGATTAAAGTTGGTTACAAAGTCATTAAAAAAGTTTCTTGAGATTATGTTTTTGTTCAATACCTTATAAAATTTAAGCTTTAGTAAAAAATAAGTATTCGTTTTATTGTCAGTCAAGGTTGTGAGAATTGTGCTGCTTTTGCTTTCGGAGCACCCAGCCTATGTACATTGTACATATGTAATGTAGCACAGTACCTTATACAATCATGATTCTGACGTTTAGTATGTATGTATATGCAATGCATGTCTATTGAAAAATGTTTCTAGAATCTCTGTATATTTCAAGTCATAAAGTTATTTTTTCCTACTTTTAGGTATGGATGACAGATCAGGTGCTTCATGGGGAACAAGTGGTCAGCTGAGTCCATCCTATGAATCATCTAGGGTAAGCACCAGACTTAATAAAAAAAAAAAAATAGGATTACATTTCATCCTAGCGTTTGTCTCTTGGGAGGTTGCTAGGGTTTTTCGTTGATTAGTAGCTGGAATCTGATCATTTTATGCACCTAAGTTTGGAGGTTTCTTTACAAGAATATCATAATCCCAAATGTCTCCAGGTTATAAATTTTCTGAATAAAAATGTATGAATCTTTCTTAAAAATACCATTAAGGTCAGTGATGCCCAACCTTTTTTGGCCTGGGGCTCCATATAAAATTGCGATATGTGTGTCACGGGCCGCTTCAAAGTGACGACTTAGACCTAGATACTGCATTGCATTGACTGTGAGTCTATTCTTTACATTGTGTGAGGGCTCTGCATGTGAGAGCACTGGTTTGTGTGTTTAATTAAGTTACTTTTGTTCATTTTGTGTTGACTTTTTAATGGAGCTCTTTTTACAATCTTATTTTCTTCACACTTGCCAACTTGGTTAGATCCATAAATATTTGGACAGAGACAATATTTTTCTAATTTCGGTTCTGTACATTACCACAATAAATTTCAAACAAAACAATTCAGTTGCAGCTGAAGTTCAGACTTGCAGCTTTAATTCAGTAGGTTGAACAAAATGATTTCATAAAAATGTGAGGAACTAAAGCATTTTTTAAACACAATCCCTTCATTTCAGGGGCTCAAAAGTAATTGGACAAATTAAATAGTTGTAAATAAAATGTTAATTTCTAATACTTGGTTGAAAACCATTTGTTGGCAATGATTGCCTGAAGTCTTGAACATCACCAGACGCTGTGTTTCCTCCTTTTTAATGCTCTGCTAGGCCTTTACTGCACCAGTTTTCATTTGCTGTTTGGCCAATTGGATTGATATCAGGTGACTACTGACTTGGCCATTCAAGAATTTTCCACTTCTTTGCTTTAATAAATGTCTAGGTTGCATTGGTTTTATGTTTTGGGTCATTATCCATCTGTATTATGAAAAGCCAATCAATCAGTTTGGCTGGATTTGAGCCCACAGTATGTCTCTGAATATCTCAGAATTCATCCAGCTGCTTCTGCCTGGTGTCACATCATCAATAAACAATAGTGACTCAGTGTCACCGGCAGCCATGCATGCCAAAGTTATCACACTGCCTCCACCATGTTTTACAGATGATGTGGTGTGCTTTGGATCATGAGCTGTACTACGCCTTCACCATACTTTTTTTCTTGCCATCATTCTGGTAGAGGTTGATCTTGGTTTCATCTGTGCTGGCTTTTTTTTTTTTTTTTTTTTTTTTTTTTTAAGCAAAGTCCAATTTAGCCTTTTTACCTTCACCATGGAAGTGATTATGCGATCATCCACCACTGTTGTCGTCTTCTTTTTGCATTGATGAGTTCACCAGTACTTTCTTTCTCAGGATGTTCCAAACTGTAGACTTTGCCAATCGTAATATTGTAGCAATTTCTCAGATGGGTTTTTTTCTGTTTTTGCAGCTTAAGAATGGCTTGTTTCACCTATATGGAGAGAGCTCTTTTTGACCGCATGTTTTCTTCACAGCAAAATCTTCTATATGCAAGCACCACACCTGAAGTCCAACTCCAGGCCTTTTATCTGCTTAATTGCAAATGACATAACTAAGGAACTGCCCACACCTGCCCATGAAACAGCCTTTGAGTCAATTGTCCAATTACTTTTGGTCCCTTTAAAAACAGGGTGGCAGATGTTAAGGAGCTGAAACTCCTAAACCCTTCATCCAATTTTAATGTAGATACCCTAAAATAAAAGCTGAAAGTCTGGACTTTATAGCCATGTTTATTATATAACTATAACTTAAATATGTTTCTGTAAACGGGTAAAAAAAAAAAAAGTGTAATTGTCCAAATATATATGAACCCAACTGTAATTTTTTTTCTGTTTTAATATATTTTCTGGTACTCTACAACTACTGCCACTGTTAAGTTTCTTGAAATCATGCTACTTTTAGGATCATTGAAGTCATAAGTTTAAAAGTCCCTCTTTTTTATCACAGTGGTTTGTTGCACTTACAGATCTTAAAATTTATGTAAAGGTTTTTAAGAAGAATTTGATTACAATGACTGGCAAATCCTTTAAGGCAGAAATGTAACCTTTTATTTATGATTATTTTGTCCCTTCTAGAAAATAAGTGTTTGTTTTTTTTAAAGTATCTTCTTTATAGTTTAAGTAAAAAACTGTCTTTGTGTGTGTTGGTTATTGATTGTTAGCCAAGTTTCAAATGGAAAATTTTAGAACATACTTTTTAAAACTCCATTTCAGCATTAGTGAATGCATCACTGAATGAGTTGCTAAATATAAATGGCTAACAACAGTGTTCATTTGATCTGAGGAAGCCATATTCCTTGCATATTTTTCAGCTACATTCATTGGAAGTCCTTACATACTAGTGGTGGAATATAGTCCCTTTGGAGGATGTTACTACTTAAGGAATTTTACTAGCTTATTTTTAAATCCGTTTATGTAGTTCAAAACTTTTCCTGTGGACATTTACAAAACACAGATTTTAAACATCTCAGTGCATTTCTTCCATTATAGCAAATCAATGACAGGTTATGATGCTATCAGGTTAAATAGTTGTTTTCTAACTATTAATTTAAAAAAAATCTTAAATTATTTTTAAATAAAGAATGTATATTTATGTAAAAGTTTTCTGTGATGAAACAGCAATTTGTCAACAGTCAAAAACTTTTTATTTTTTTTTTTAATATACCCAATTCAGAGGGCTGCATTGTAACCAGAAAAAAATTAAAATACTTGGTGCAACCCTGGAGATTTAAAACATTACATTGCAGTACATGTCCCAAAAGTTTTCATGATAAAAGAACAGGTATATGTGGGGAAAGTGTGGCATATTTATTGGTATTGTGTATACATTTATTGTCTGCAGTTTTGTTTAATAAAGTTGTTTTTTTTTTACGACAATATGAAATACAAGTAACTTTCCTTAATGTGTTTTTTATATTAAATGTTGCAAGCATGGAATAGGGAAAACAAAGCAATGCTAATCTGTAACTTTAATTAAAAATTTACAGTTTAAAAATACGGTGTTTGTGGTTCTGGCACACCACCATACATGAGATGAGAACCGCAAAGAAAAAAAAAACCTAAATTAATACAAATCAGGAATTCAGTTTCAAAAATACATTTTTTACCATTAATATGTAGTAATAATCCTCATGCAAATCAAAATTTTATTTTCTTATGCTGACGACACTGGTCAATTAATGCATAAAACATTTTCTGATAAATAGGACTTTTTAAGCAGAATATTCTAGATCAGTATTTTTTTACTTTTAATGTAAAATGAAGTGAACAGAAACCCTTCTATTAATATCTGCATTTTCCCTCCCATCGGAAAAAAAGTCAGTTGAGTTACTTTTACAGTTTTTGCAAGTTATAAGGGAATGTCAGATACAGAAGGTTCTAGAGAAATAAGTATTGAACACATCTCCAATTTTCAAAGTAAATATATCTCTAAACATGCTATTGACATGAAATTCTCACCAGATGTGCCTAACAACCTATCCAATCCACACTGGAAAAGAAATAAAACCATAGATATCCATATATTAAGTTTTATTCGTAATAATGAGAAATGACACAGGGAAAAAGCATTGATCACATGGAGAAAGAGAGGTGCAAAAAGCCACGGAAAGCCATAACAGTAGCTGAAATTTATCAGTAAGTGGAAAGCAATCCTGCCACTTTGTGAAAAATAATATCAGCTGGTTCCACTGATGGCCTCTCATTGCCAAGGTGCCACACAAGAAACATCTTATGATGGGTAAAACCACTGAGCTGTCTCAAGACCTTTGCAACCTTTTTGTTGTAAAACATACTGATGGCATTGGATACAGAAGAATTTGTAAACTACTGAAGGTTCCAGTGAGCACTGTTGGGACCATAATCCAGAAGGGGAAAGAACATAATTTCGCTATAACCCGGCCATGACCAGGTGCTCCCTACAAGATTTCAGACAGAGGAGTGAAAACAATTATCAGCAGAGTTGTCCAAGAGCCAACCACCTGTGGAGAGCTACAGAAATACCTGGAATCAGCAGGTACAATTGTTTCAAAGAGAAAAAATGTAAAACTTGTTTTAAAAGAAAATAAAGCTGCTAGAATGGCTCAGTTAATGACTTGATCTGAATCCAATATCAAGTCTATAGAAGGAACTAAAGCTCAGAAAAGGAGCCCCTGGAATCTTTAGGATACTAAGTATTTGTGTGGAAGAATAGGCCAAGATCACACCTGAGTAATGCATATATTTTTGTATTGTATTTATTCATTTTTTATAGAGCTATTATACTACGCAGAATTTTATCATTCACTTCATTCCCTTCCCCATGGAGCTTACAATCTAGTTTCCCTATTGAGTCACACACAGAGATGTATGTTTTTGGATTGTGGGAGGAAACCCACGCAAGTGCGGGGAGAACATACAAACTCTATGCAGATGAAGTCCAGTGTGGAACCCAGGACCCAGTGCTGCAAGGCAGCAGTGCTAACCACTGAGCCATCGCACTGTCCACTGTGACTTGCTTCTCCTTACAGGAGGCATCTTAAAGCTGTCAACACCAATAAAGCCTTTTTTATGAAGTGTTAAATTTCATTAAGCGTGTTCAATACTTTTTCCCTGTTGTTTTTATTAAACATAACTTCATTTATGAATATTTATGGTTTGATTTCTTTGACTATGTGGATTGGATGGGTTGTTACCGACATCTGGTGAGAATTTCATGTCAAAAGCAGCACCTCTCAATATATATGTATTTACTTAGATAATTGGTGACATGTTCAATACTTATTTCAACTGCTGTATGTTGCCTGTATAATTTAAAAAATGTCATCCTATTTCTGAATCCTCTTTGACATTCTAGTTCTTCTGTCTTGGCATGTCTGCTATCATATTATTTCTCCTCTGGATGTGGTTAAAAATACAGTAACGGAAAAAAATGAGAGTGCCACAAATGCATTTATAGTTAAAATGCAATCAATTTGTGCTTCTAAAAATATTAAATGTCTATAAAGTATATGATATTGAGCTATTTAGCTTTAAAAATTGGGCTTTCTACAGTTCTTCCTGATTATGTAAAGCTCCATAGAAAGCAATGGGTTTGGGTGAGGTTTTTTTAAAGACACATACAACATGGCTGCCATCAGTAAAGTTAAAAACAGACAGAAAGCAATCAAATTCTGAATTAAACTGCAAAGATAACATGCATTACAAGTGCTGTATTTAAATTAACTGCTATGTTACTCCACATTTTTTTATGTCACTGGTCCTTTAATGAAAGTTGTGATTAGAAAACTGATAAGTAGCAGTCACATTGTAGTAATTGCATCTGCTAGCCACTAAACCAGTTACTGCTTGTAAAAGAACAGCAGTCTGTTGCAGGGGAAATGGTGGTGTACAGAGGAAATGTTGTTGTCAGCATGCTGTTTGTAGCATTTCTGCATGCCTACACATCAGTATTTCCTCAGGAAATTAGTGTTGTTGCGTTTCCCAGGGGATTACTATGACTTTTACCAAGCAGTAAAAGCATACTGGTACAAATCACTTGTTTGGTTACCAGCCTTAAATTGGCCTTTGTAAAAGAACAGCAGGTGGAAAAGAGCCGCACACAGAGAGTAAATGATGTTCTCAATGCAGTAGCTCCAGTGCATGTAAAAGTGAGAGTAGAGTGCCTCCCATATAAAGGAAATATGATGAAAATTAGCAAATACTTATTATACAAAATCAGTGACAGACTGGCATATAACTATAGACTTTACTGTTCCTTTAAACTTTTGTTTGGGTTTCATTCTGAAACTTTATAGTTTTTACTGAAATCTCATGGTCTCACTATTTGTGTCCAAGCCTTGAGTCCCATTTGAATTGACTGCATATTTACAGCCCTGGAGCTTCTCAGATGACATGGATGGCTGCAGTATTAAAATTGAGAGCTCCATTGTATCAGTTAACATGTTTTTACAAGGTACTCAATGTACCCAAGAATTCTAATCTTTTAGTATTTAGAAAATGGTGATGTTTTAACTGGCTTTGCTTGTATTGGTTGAAATGCAAAACTTGAAACAATGTATAAATGACTGTTTTGCTCTTCCTCTGCACAATTAAGTTTGCTTTGCAGCTTGAAACTGCAGTGTCAGTTCGTCAGTTCTGAGTTGAGGGGTAATGTAGTTAGCATTTTTAAAACTTCAGTCATTTTTTTATGCCCCCCCCCATGGTGTCTGCTTGTATTACCATCTGTAATAATAATCTTTTTTTTTTTTTTTTTTTTTTTTTTTTTTTTTTAATTTGTATCACATTTTGTCACAACACCAGTTCCTGTTTATGGTGCTTTTTTAATTCACATTTTTCTGAGTTGTTGATTCATAAGCTTTAAAATTTTTGATTTCCCAAATCATTTTCAGATGTGTTTATCATTGCCCAATCCAACTAACAGTTCTTTTTTTTTTTGTTTTTTGTTTATACACTTTCAGACCACCCAAAGACAATGGTTATTTATTTATCATGCCCTGAAATGAGAGAGTCACATATATGAAGCAAGTATCTTTTCAAGTTTGTTTTGATTTTAATGTGCAAAGAGAGAAATTATCCAGATATAAAGACATTGTTTCTTTTGTCTAAACATAATATAAGTATAATGTGGTAGTACTTCAGATGAATGAAAATTCTTTATGCTCCAATTTTACATTAAGTTTATACATACATTGAATTATGGGGATTATTTATAAAAGGGCAAATTTACCTGGTGTAGTGAGTTTGGGGGTTACTGGCTAAAATCCAGATTGTTGCGTAAAGGTGTGAATTCGCCAGCTAAAGACAGTCACAATAGATTACTGCTGTCACGTCTTTACTATGGAAATATTGTCACAGCCATGTCTTTACAATGGGAAATTTGTTGCGGTCGTGGATTTGTGGAGTTTTACGATAAGGTGCGCAATGCTCAAGTAAGGCAGAGCATTCTGGGGAAGGATTTAGCACTCAGTCGTTCAGAGAATTCAACTAGCAAGATTTCCTTGGTTAGTGCACACTCTGCGTATGGAGTCCACTTGACTACCAAACTCAGCTTTATTCTTGTTTCCAGTTAACCCTTTCTGTACGTACCCCGTACCTCTCACGGGGTAGCTTTGGGTGGCCAGAAGC